>PVKM010011524.1:0-33066 GCA_004027735.1 Carollia perspicillata
GCTAATGGAACACAGGTGAAGTGAAGAACATTAAATTAACAATACACTGTGACTGAGACAACAGGGGAAATCTGTCACTTGATACAATATGCTCAGCCAAACAAAGAAGACTAAACAGAAGGAAGAGGAATACCAAAATATTGTTCAAATAGAAGATGTAAGAATAAGGTAGAAATAATGATGCAGATGTGCAGTATCTTGCAGGTTCCTTGTAATAGCAAAGTGAAATTTGTCTGTCTCAACTGTTAGGATGCCCCCTCTTTGGGACCAACTCTGGTCTTTTCACAGTTCCGATTTTCTTTGTCACATTTGTGTGTAGTTAAAAAAAATAAGACTAAGGAAGGTAGAAGAGATAAAATTAGAAAGAAAGCAAGAAGGAATAAAACAAGAAAGAAGGAAAGAGAGGTAAAAAGCATGAAGACATAAAAATAAAAATTAAAATATAAAAAATTTCTTTGGAAAAATCAAACAAACACACACGTGCTTACACACCAGGGAAAACAAAGGAAAAAAAAAGCAAAAACAGAAAAAAGTATAAAAATATAACTGAAGAAAAAAGGAAGAAAAAAAAGAAGAAACCCTCTTGCTGGTTTCAAACTGGTCAGACCGGTTTTTCTGTTCCTGCTGGCTGCAGCAAACTGAAGGGCGGGTTCACAGACGTGCTCTCTGGGTGTGCGGGCTCCAAGTCTCCGACCACAGGCACGCCCCCTCTGAGTTTATCAAGCCGTCTTCTGGTCTCCTGGGCACGCAGGCTCTGGGTTTATCTGAGCCCTGTGTTTTCTCCGGCTGAGCAGGTCTATTGCGCCCTCTCAAGGACTCTGGCTGCACGCGTGTATGGGGGTCGTCCACTTGTCTCAGGCAGCGGGCTTGTAGACTCAGGGTTTATCTGAGCGGTGTGTTTTCTCTGACTGCCCAGGATTAACTTGCCCTCTCAAGTTTTCTCACAGTGCACGCCCTTGTGCACATGCACACCCACTACCGTTCTGCGTTTATCCGCGCCCTCTGACCGTCTTTCCCTGTGCGGGTGCCCATTCTGGATTTTCCAGGTGCACTCTCCGAATTACATGCGGTGCACTCTCTCTCCTGATCGCGGCTGGCTTGGTCTCCAGCGCTCCACAAAGCTCTCTCTCCCCCTTGGTTGCGGTCATGCTGGCAGGGCTGCCTCTGGCCGCACCACTGGGGCGCACACTCTTTTCAGGTCTCTATGTGGGTGCTTACAGCCCCCGTGTGTTTGGAGCTCAATCCTTGAAATTGATCTCTAAAATTTCAAGCATCCAGGCTTCCCCCACAGTGTTGCTCGAACCCTGCCTAGCCAGGGAGGGAGCGCCGACCTAGCTCCTTGCGTTCAGCCCAAAGGCTGAGGGCTGGGGTTTTAGCCTCCCTGCTCCCTGCGCTGATTTCTAAGTCTCTATTTTCCCAAAGTATTCTCCTTACCGTCTGCTTATTCAATGTCCACTACAATTTTTGATCTCCTGTCATGTAGGAGGGAGTAGAATCTGCTCCCTCTTACCAAGCTGCCATTTTCTCCCTCCCAATATTTTCAATTCTCATTTTTTAATTCATTTTTTTAAACAACTATTATTTTAGATGTGGCCAAGAAGGAATTATCCAATGCAAAAATGTCCTGTCAGTAACCATGTCCAGCTCTGGGTTTGGGGTGTTAATTGCCCCACTAATTCAGGAATATCCTGTAACCTACAGATGAAATTGTAAAGTTATGGCACATGATACCGTTTTATAAAATAGTATATAAAGGGAAATGAAAAAATAAAAAGTTGGAATACACACACAAATGCATGTGTGTGTATACCTAAAAAAAAAAAAGAAAGAAAAATGCTACAGCTTTTATTTCTCTAAGCAGTTATGAGACATAGTTGATATTTATAACCTCCTTCTTCCCTATTCACTTCCTGTTCTACCTGTCAATCCACATGACGTATATACATTATTATAAAGCATATACTTCACCTTATACTCATATACTTCACCTCACCCCAAACTTTTTGATGGTTGTCTCCTAGCTGGAGGCCTATCTGAGTCTTCAGTAGGACATTGTAATTATCTACAAGGCCATGAGTTTCTCATTATTGAGATATATAGTAAGATCAGTGAATTCCATAAACACAAACTCTCTGAATGTATTTCTTTTGCTGTAAAATGAATGTCTTCATTAAAAGCAATGTAATAAATAAGATGATCATGATGGTATATAAGGCATTTGTGAGGTCCAACTATGGTTGTTTGGGGCAGAAATATGGTGATAAAATAATCCATATTCAAAACAAATATCTGTTTCAGTGAGAAGAAATTATTGTCCACTCCGTAATAAAAGCAGATGATGGAATCAACTTTCCCCCAGGTAGCTGGTTGATTTCATCAGGAATGGAGCCATTTCCTGGATTGTGATGACTCTGCCTGATGGGCAAGTCAGGCACTCAGCTGTACAATAGCCAGATCACCTCCAGTGAAGATAAATCTATGCATTCGGCTCTTGTATAAACTCCATGCTTAATGCAATTGAACATGAGCTCATTGAGCAAAACATACAATGGCTGGAGAAAGGGGCTGGCTTATATTCACAGGATGGTCATCTCTGTACCTCATTACTGAGAGCTTTCTCTGCAATGGATTTCTTTGGTGAACATTTGCAAAGGGTAACTCTGCCCTTTCAGAGACACCATGTATCCAGCCCTCCTAGTCATTATTGGAAAATGGCATCATGGTATCTAGGAAATACACTCAAATTGTACTGCCCAATGTTCTGCCCACTGGGAGGATTTCCTGTTTGCTCAATTTTTCAGGGACACCTCTGAATGGGACTATTATGTTACAGTAGCATACTTCCATCTTCAAAAACCTAAGACACAAAAGATTATGCTTCTTTCTTAGCAGTGAATGGTACAAACAAAGAAATTTTCCCTCTATGGTAGAAGAGGTAGCCCTGCATAGTCTGAACCAACTGGTCCCTAGAGACATCACCAAAGTGGCAGGGAAATTTTGGATGTTGAAGACATTATCTCCCAGGGCAGATGTCAGGTAAGTAATTCTGGGAGAGCTGGGATCTGATTCTAGTTAAGAGTGTAATAGCAATAAAGGGTGGTGGGATAGGTCAAGTAAAATAATTTCATGTTTTCAAGCAGGGAATTGCTTTTTCTTCAGTTGTAGGAAGAAAATTTGCTCCTACTGGGAAAGGAGATACAGAATTTCAGGACTGATGGTCCTCAGATTCACCAAATTTCACCCAAATGCTTTTATCCCAATTCTCAGGGTCAAACAATGCCCCAACTCTCACATAAGTGGTCTTATGAATCCATGAATTCAACTTGTATTGTAACTCTACAACCATGAATTAGGGTTGGTACTATTCAAAATATGTAGTATGTGGCTAAAAGTGATGAGATTCTCTTACAACCATCGGAGAAGCTCACACATTTTCTAATGATGCCCTAAACTAATTTTCTTTCTGTAAAATTTCCAGCACAGTCAGTGAACCCCAGAATCTTTGTAGTCTAAGGTTCCACCATAGGAATCAACTGCAGAAGCTACTGGTCTTCCAAAGTCTTGCTTTCAATAAGACATTATATCAGGAAACATTGTGAATAACTCTTTTGTCAGCATATGTCATGGACTTCCTAGTGTAACATATTCCATAGGCACGAATATTGTTGTTTTTACTGCTTTTAAGCCCAGTTAGGTCAGGTAACCAATCCAAATTCCCATCTTTGAGGGCTGGTTTGTTTGTTTTGTCCTAATTCAAGGCTTGGTATGAAGCACTGTATCAAAAATTATATAATTTTTGCAATTTATAGATCAGCTAGTTTAATTACATTGGTGAAGCTAAAAGTTTAGTCAAAAGCTTTTCAAACATTTTCATATCTCAAAATATTTTTACAAGGTATATTATTTGATACATACATTAATCAATTTCTCAGCCATGTTTCTCTCTAATGAAATGTTATACATATTTATCTGAAGAATATATATTTTAATATGATCCCATTGCTAACAGTTCTCATGAATTTAGTTGCAATCCATCAAAGCTGCTTTTTATAGTTTCATAGTAAAAGTTGACTCAGCCAGCCTGGGTTGCTCAAAACAGACCTGTCTCGAGACTGACTTCTGGCTCCTGGAAGACGATGCCAAGCCCTCAAATATTCTGCCTCATAAGAGTGTTTTTATATGCTCAAAGCCTTGGGCCACACAGTGCCAATTGGATCAGGTAGTTTATACTAACAGGGTGATTTAAAGTGAGTATCTATTGTTGTATGCCTGAAACTGTATCAGTTTAATTAGCTTATATTAACAATATATTTAGGTTTCAAACACCTTGTTTGTTGGGGGGGAACATGGGGGAAAGTATTGGGGTCTGAGTAGCTGAAGTCAGTCACACAGATGCTGCATGCTACATGACTGACCCTCCTGCCAAAAATCTTGGACAGTGAGGCTCATGTGAATTTCCTTGGTCAGAAATTCTTTGCATGTGCTGGAAAATTAAGCATGTCCATATATCCCCACTGGGAAAGGACACATGGAAGCTGGGGCCTTGTTTCTTCTAGATGTTATCCCATGTGTCTTTTCTCTTTGCTGATTTTATCCTTGCACTTTAATAAATCACAGCACAAGTATAACATCTTTCTCTGGGTCATCAGTCCTTCTATTGAATCATTCAGTCTGAGTGAGGTCTATGGATCTCCAATATAATAGTTAATAAATTTGAAGTTTGTTAATACCTCCAAATGACTCTTCACTGTAGATTATAATATTTTAATTGAGAAAACACTTTCTATAAATGTGTATCTATGAAAACACTACTAAATAGTGTTCCTGTTCTGTTTTGTATTGAAATATTTCAGTTGAAAATCATTTATAGAATCTTTCTTTGACACATACTTTTAAAAACTCTTCAATAAATTGTCTGTATTTATTATTATTTTAAATGTTTTGCCAAAGGTAAATGCACAAAGCCATAGCCATTATTAATTTCATTCCCATATATGTGAAAAAGAATCACTGTAATTTCATTATATTAAGATAACAAAAAGCAAAATCACCATGAACATTAGAATGCCAAAAAAGAAATTTGAGCCCTGGCTGGTGTAGCTCAGTGGATTGAGTGCAGGCCTGCAAGCCAAACAATCGTCTTTCAATTCCCAGTCAGGGCACATGCCTGGGTTGCAGGCCAGTTCCCAGCAGGGGATGCATGAGGGGCAACCATACATTGATATTTCTCTCCCTCTCTTCTTCCCTTCCCCCCTAAATATAAATAAATAAAAATTTTAAAAAAAGAAATTTGACAAACCCCAATGCACTTTCTCTACAAAGAGGACATATAGACATATGAAAAGATGCTCAACATCACTAATCACAAGAAAAATTAAAATTAAAACTGCAGTGACATATTACCTCACACCTGTTAGAAGGGCCATCATCAATAAGTCAACAAACAAGTGCTGGCAAGAATGTGGAGAAAGGGGAACCCTTTTGCACTATTGGTGGAAATGCAGATTGGTGCAACCAGTGGGGAAAGCAGTATGGAGATACCTTAGAAAACTAAAAGTGGATCTGCCTTTTGACCCAGAGATCATACTTCTCAGAATATATCTTAAGGAACTCAAAACACTAATTCGAAAGAACGTAAGGACCCCTATGTTCATTGCAGCATTATTTACAATTGCCAAGATATGGAAGCAGCCCAAGGGCCCATCAGTAAATGAGTGGATAAAACAACTATGAGACTTTTACACAAGGAAATACTACTTGGTCGTAAAAAAAGAAGAAGAAAATTTTACCCTTCGCAACAGTATGGATGGACCTGGAGATCATTATGCTAAATGAAATAAGCCATTCAAAGAAAGACAAATACTATATGATTCCACTCATATGTGTAATCTAACGAAGAAACTGAACTAACAAGCAAAATAGAGAGATTCATAGATAAAGAGCAGGATGACAGCTAAGGTGGCGGCGGGGAGGGGAGGGTGTGGAGGGATTGAGCAAAAAGGAAAAGGACCCATGGACATGGACAACAGCGTGGTGATTGCAGGGCAGGGGAGCATAAGGGGACTAAAAGGAATGGAAAAAATACAATAAAAATAAATAAATGAGATAATAAAATTATTATTTTTTATCTCAATATACTTTCATAATAAAACTATTCAGTGAACTAGGAATAGAAGGCAATCTTCTCAAACTGGTAATAAGTACATACAAGTGTGGGACAAAAGGGTGGGTTTACAGTATTGAATGTGTGAAACAGAGTTTATTATTGTATTAGTATTTATTAATTACTGTATTATTTTTCCATATGAGCAACTATAAACCTACTTTTGCCCCATCCTGTATATGAAAATTCTACAACACAATTATAAAGTCAATGATAGAGTTACCATATGACCCAGCAATTCCACTCCTAGGTAAGAACCCCAGAGAAAACAAAATATATATATCCACACAAAAAACTTATACACAGTTCCAGCTCTATGTGTAAGGAGTTTAGAAGTCACCACTCTGTCCTAACGAGTAATGAACTTAACAGACTGAAAAATTCACAACTCTTTGGATACATAAGAGAGGGGAAGTAACAGCAAACTTGATGAGACTGTAAATTCAACTGTCATCATAACTCATCAAGCCATACATTTAAACTTTGTGTTTCATTCCCAGAAATGTCAGCTCTGACATTAAAAAAAAAAAATGAGAGCTTACTTTAGGACTTTGATGGGAGTTTTTGAATTCTCAGACCATAACTTGAGCTAAAAGTTGAGACCTGAGTTTGTGCTTAAGGTCACTGAAAAGATTCATTCCTATACCAGAGTCTTATAGTCACCATTTCTACCAAAGTGCAGCAACCTCTTGGGCTTTTGAGGTACATGCTTCAGTTGGCAGTTTATTGCAACCAAACACAGTGATAGCTTGATGAAGTATGATGCCACTGCATGACCAGAATCCATTTCCTACTGCCAGAGAGCTCAGCACTTCATTCAATATTAAAGGCATAATAAAAACAATCCTAAAATCCCATCTTTGTGGGTATATCTTCTGGGATTACTAGTCATAGCAATTCCATAATAGTCTGGATCCAATCAGGAAAGAGAAACTACATAGTAACTTGAACAAGGACAGTTTAATACAAGGGATTATTAACTATAACAGAGAATTAAAGTAACAAGGAATGTGCTGGTAAGAAGTAAAGGGGATGCTAAGGAATGCAGAAATGGACAGTGTAAGGAAGAGCCGCTTTCTCTAGGGCTGAGATAAAGCACTCAAAGGCTGAAACCCAGACCTTGTGAAGGAGGACACAACAAAATTTTGGCAAATTGAATCCAATAACATGTAAAATAATAATAATAATTCAGTAATAAGGGTTTACCCCAGGATTGCAAGGTTGTTTAAATATCCAAAAGTAAAAGAATATAATATGTAATATTAATAGAATAAATAAGAAAAACCAGCCCTGGCTGGTGTGGCTTAGTGGACTGAGCACTAGCCTGTGATCCAAAGGGTTGCTGGTTTGATTCCCAGTCAGGGCACATGCCTGGGTTGCAAGTCAGGCCCCCAGCGGGGGGTGCTCAAGAGGTAACCACACATTGATGCTTCTCTCCCTCTCTTTCTCTTTCTCTTCCCCTCTGTCTAAAAATAAATTAATTAAATATTTTTTTTTACAAAAACCATATAACAGTCTCAGGAGATACAGGAAAAAATGATAAAATTCAGCACCAATTCACGATAAAAATTATCAATCAACTAAGAATAAAAGGTAAGACATATAAACTGATAAAAGGCATCTACAAAAAAATCAAGTTGACATATTTAACTGTGAGATGCTAAATGATTTCTACCTAAAATTAATAAAAATAAATGAACATTTTTTTGAATTTCTACTCAACATTTTTACTGGAAGTCGTAACCAACATGGCAAAGCAAGAAAAAGAAAAAGCATACAGACTGGGAAGAAGGAACTAAAACTGTGCTGATTCACAAATGACATGATTGTATATATAACAGGCAACCTTTCACTTTGTGGGACAATGCCCAACCCACTGGGCCACACTGGCCAGGGTAAACCATAAAATTTCTAAAAGACAACAAAGCAAAAATTCTTCATGACCTTGATTTAGGCAGTATTTTTTGTTAGACACCAAAAAGAATAAAGCATTAAAAATTAACAAATTGGACTTCAACAAAACTGAGCACTGCCCTAACTGGGTAGCTCAGTTGGTGAACGCATGATCTAGATGTAGATACCAGACGGTTTGGGTTCGGTCCTGGGTCAGGGCACATTCAAGAATCAACCAACGAATGCATCAATAAGTAGAACAACAAATCTCTCTCTTTCTTTCATCAATCAGTAAAAAAAAGTAATTTGAAAACTGAATCTCTTTTTCATCAAAAGACACAAGTGAAAAAAGAAAAGAAAAACAAACCATAGATTGGAGGGAGAAAGGGATGAAGAGAGGCAGACAGGCAGGCAGGAATGCATGGCCTGGGTCTTGTGAGGAAACATCAAACATGTCCAGCTTGAAGTTCAGCATAAAGAATGAAACACCCACATACTTTAAGACTTCATGGACATAAGACATGTAAGAGAGAGTGAGGGATGAGGAGGAAGTGTTGCAGATTAAAGAAGTCATCTAAAATTGAACAGCTAAATGCAACATGTGTGCCTAGATAGAATTTTGGGCCAAAAAGGAAAAGGAAACACTATTGGGACAGTTGGAAACATCTGCGTGGGGCCATCAATTCCAAGTTTGAGGGTAGTGTGCACTGACAGTCCTGACTGGAGGGTGAGGAGGGGTTATATAGGAGAGTGTCCTCATTTGAGGACAATGCCCACTGGAGTATTAGCAATAATAGGACGCCACGCTGAAAAAATCTGTGTGTATAGGGAAAGAAAAGGAGAAGGAACAAACATGGCCAATGTAAACCACTAGAGAATCTGGGAGACGGGTACTCAGGAATTCTTTGTGCCCTTTCTGTATGTCTGAAATCATTTCAAAATTGTTCAAAATGTAACAATAAAAATATCAACTGATAAATAAGTAAATGAAGAGATATACTATTTTTATGAATGGAAGGCTTAATATTATACTTAAACTGAGCTAGTGACCTGTATGAAATCACTTAATAAGTATTGGAACCATTCACTGTCAACCACTTGTTCAAAAACCTTCAATGGCTCATTATCCACATTATAAGGAGGTTATGTCAAGTAAGAAAATGCCTACAAAGTACTTACTCATCACCCAGTATATAAGTGGGAAATAAACACCTAGTGGCCTTTCAAAATTCTCCATCAGATATTTAAATATCCTTATAATGTAGCCACAATTTGTCTTTTCCTTTTTATATATTTATGTATTCAATACATATTTATTGACTATCTTTTTTTCCTCAGTCACTATATTAGGTCCTGGTGGGGTGGGAGGATAATAAATAAAATAAATATAATTACCGTTTTTGATTCTTAGGTAATGTCATCCTGTCATTCAGCATTCTGAAAAAAGGCTTTCCTGTATTTTAATATCCCATTTACTCATTCATTTCCTTATTCAATAAATATTCCTTAACTATTTCCCAAGATATCAGATCTATACCTATTTATCAAGGCATAATTCAAATGCTTCTTCCTCAGAGAAACTTCATCCATAATCCCCCGAGAAACAAACTGATGACTATTTATTTGCTCCTCTCATATAATTCTAATCACATCCAGTCCTTTTTCACTGCACTTATTTAGACACAACATTTTAGAGCAAAAAAGAGACCATGCTTGGCAAACTCCAATGCCATGAGTGTAAACAGGCTAGTGATAAAGAATCTAATTGTAATGGGAGTGGTGAGGGCCTTGGCCAAGCAGGGAATGCATAACACTCGAAAAGCATTCAAATTCACAGTCTACAAACTGTGTGGGCAAAGATATGCACACTGGAGTCTGGGTTCTTATATATAGACTGTTTGAGGTTCCAACTCCACCTCCTCAATTCACCCCCAATGAAACAAGATCCAGGCAGAAAATGACGTGGCCAGTGGGTCTCAAAATTGTGGGCAGAAGCAGAAAAAACCTGGTTACAGATACTGTTTTCAACGTTAATTCTGCAAGTGATTCAACCCTGAGCTTCTCAGTATTGGTGACCAAAACACACTAATGGGTCAATACTACGGACCCCTATTACCCACACTGTGAGGGGTAACAGTATCAATAAGGTGTTTGATGACAGAAGCCCAAGCCATGGTGGCAGCCTGTTGAACAAGCTTTTATCCTAGTCATACCTCAAGAGTGTTGGAGAGGATAGCTGCTTCAAGGGGAACCACCTGGCTCCACTCCTGCCTCCCCCACCTACCCGCCCCCACCCTGCCCCCTCAGGCTCACCTTGAGAGATCAGCACGATGCAGAAGAAAATCATAAAGCAGCGGATATTATTAAATTGCTGACAGCTAGGAATAACTATCCAGCCAAAGCTGCAGAGCTTCTCCAAAGTTTCATACAGTTCTCCCGAGTTCTTGGCATCAGAGAATAGGGACCTAGCCTTCTTTCTTTTCCTGCGGAACCTGATCACGGAATTTGAAATCGCCCTGATATACCGGGATTTTCTCCTGGCCTTCTTGGGCTCCCCAGCCTCCGTGGCTTCCCTGGCTTCCCTGGGCACTGTGCTCCCCTCAGGCTGAGCATGCGTGGCCTGGGGCTCCACTTTCACTAGGGCTTCAGGCATTGTAGGAGGGTGTCTGCAGAGGCCAGAGTGTGGCTCATGCGGAGGGCCGCCCGCTCTGAGTCTTCCAACTGACCAGCCCGCGGGCGTGGACGTCATGGAATTGGCACCTGCAGCCCAAGTCTCCGGAGGAAACGTTCCTTCTAGGGCTGGAGGCAAACGTCCCTGCCAGAAGGTTGACAGTTAGCCTGAGAAAACTTCCAAGGCTGTTTCCTCCTCACTTCCGTGTGGGAAAAGAGGAGGAGAAAAGGGGGGTGACGGCTAGTATTATTGGATTCTGATAACTGTTAATACGGGAAGAACCAGCATAACTCTAATGGAAGTAATGTTAGGAAGCAAGGAAAGAGAAAGATGCAATAATGGGGCAATGGAACTGTGTCCCCCAACTCCCCCAGAAATTACTTTTTGTTTTTCCAAACTGAATAATCTCACTAGACACACGCTGAAAATTGTTGAAACCAGCAAAGGTCATAAAACAGTGTTCCAACGAATGCTCCTAAGTAAAGTGGTTTACACGTAGAAATTATCATCCTAGAAACTCTATCTCTAGCCAAGGACAGAAAGAATTTTAGGTCCCAGGGCATGGTTTACTTCCCCAGGTACAAAAGTCTTAACTAAAAAGAAAGAGTGTAGGAGAATACCTACAGGACACAAAATGTATGTGTTGTTTATACAAAAATGTAACTTATTGGTTTTCTTTTCTTAGGCAAAGTATAAGTTACTCAGGTCATGAATGTGGGGATGGTGAACTTTCCAGGAAAATTGAAAGTATCTTCCCTCTCATGTAGTAGACATTATGTCACCAAACAATCCAGTTCTTCAACAAGCATTTGTGCCGCTAGGAAGTGCCGGGGCTGGTAGACCAGTGAGGGGAAAATCAGCGAAGACTTGGGAGAAGGGTCCCACAGGCCCCACCACTGACCTAGGCCTGAGCTTGCCTCACCAGAGCTCTCTGCCCATCAGTGAGTAGAAATGTTCACCTATACCGAGAGATCTAGTGTGACAAATATGTAAAAGGGGAATCATTAGTCACTACATAAGAAGGAGCAAAGCCCTAGTTTTTCCACATTCCTTTCCTACTTAACTCGGATGCCTCCACATTGCTTCAAGACATTAATAAGCATATAGGGAACAGAATTCCTAGGAGGTAGGAATGTGGAGGGACTCATTTTGTGCTTTGATACCAGACTAGGCGTGGTCTATAAGTGGAAGGGAAAAGACAGCTCTTTTCAAAATAAATGGTTCTAGGACTTTCACTTCTACTCAGAACATAAAGAGCCAAGTAGAATGTTAACTCCACTCTAACAACAATAATCCAAAGGAAACCTGGGTAGTAAAAATACTATCACCTTTTCTGCCCATCAGAGACCTATATGTCCAAAGCAACAAGGTAAATTGGTTCCAGAGGCTAACAAACCCCTCAGAAAAAGAACAGAACACACAAACTGTTTCACCTTTGGCAGAGCACCAGATGTTAGACCTGTGGGGTCAGAAGAGACCTAAGTTGAGCAACCTCTGTACTGTCATTCTGTCTAGGAAAGAATTCAGAACCGAGACTCAAGCTATGAGAGAGCGGATATTTAGAAAATCACGAAAGGAAAAGAAGTTACCCACAGAAAAAATGGGCATAGGAAACAAGTTGTAGAGGCAAAGGAAAGGTCCCTTGGAGCTTAGGAGAGAGAAGGAGGCCAGGAAAATGTGCCTTGGCAGGGCCAGAAAGAGGGGAAAGGCACAGGTGCACTCCTGGGAGGGAGAGCACTCTGGGTGCTCCAGCAGAAAGGCTTTTAAGGGTAGGGATTTTAGGACAGGGCCCAGGGGAGGATCTCAGTAGAATATTCATCAGCTTTCCAGTTGTGGCCTTTCAAGGTGGTGGCCTCCACTGAGTGGTGGGTGCCAGGCCAGGGGATCATTAGTCGGTGCATCCGGTCCTGAGGTCAGCCACTGTATCCCTTGTCTGTTTTTGCTGCTTTCCTGGGTGTGGAGCTGAAATGTAACTGTATGTTATCTCTAAGGAGAAAAGTTCAGGGGGTCTGTATGACAAGTGATACGAAAGGTCAGGGAGTCTAAACCACGTGACCTGTAATATGCTAGGGGAGGAAGGTCACCCTGGGGGCAAGGCCCTGTTTTCCCAGTTTTGTCCATTGCTAGGCAACTGAGCTTTCCACGCTGGTGACCTTCTGTACCTTCCTTGCTCTGCTTATGTCTCTTTAATTGCCTACCACAATAGCAACCATGAAAGAAGATAGGAAGAAAACACCTGAAATTTTAATAAATTCTTAAAGGCCCAGTGAGGGCTAGCATATGGTTTAGAAACCTGAGGAACCTCAGAAACAAGGGGTATCACTGCCATTCGATGAGGCAAGAGCACTCTTCTTAACAAAAAATGCTTTTGATGGTGATAGGCTGCCACTGAAGGAGAAGCAGGAAGGCTTACTTGCTCACCCTTCTGTCCCTAGTACTGTGCTTCCTTTTAGTATGCAAAGCAAAAACCGTTCTGCCTCTAGGATTGGAGCAGGAAGCTCTCCTGCCCTCTGATTATCAGTAAAGATTAGCTGTTACAGGAAGAGGGACAGAACAAAAGCCATTTACCATTAGGGGAGGAACAGGAAGTCATACTGTCTTGTGGTCCACGCAAAGGTTGGTTCCCACAAGAGGGAAGTATAGGAATAAAAAACATTTGCCAAAGAGCGAAGGGCAGGAATGTCTTTCCTTACCAAGAACCAACACCAAAACAGTCAAAGTCCAAGCCTTGAAGCTCAGGCACTCAGGGCCTTAGATTGAGGCTCGACCAGAAGAACCCATCCCCTGCTTCCACTATGAAGTCCACCTGAATTAAAAACAATAGCACTCCACCATACAGGTGAGTCAGGACAGCAGAGAAACCTCAGTACTGTCATTCTGCCTAGGAGAGAATTCAGAGCCAAGATTCAAACTATAAGAGCAGATATTTAGAAAATCACGGAAGTAAAAGAAGTGATCCATAGAAGAAATGGGTATGGAAAACAAGTTGTAGAGGCCAAAGAAAGGTCCCTTCTCTGGTGCAGACATACTGGACCTGCTACAAGCTCTCAAACACTCGAGGTTTCACATAAAGCGCACAGTGACTATAGGACCTATTAGAAAAATGTAAACATGTGGTGTAAACAAAGCCCAAATCCAGCTCTATTTCTGTTGACATCGACAAACCTACATTAATAGGCTGATAAAAGAATAATCATCACTTATATTTACAAATATATCAGTCTCCAATTTTATTTTATATACAATGTCTTGAATTTAGTATGATATGGTTTAGCATATACACAATTGAGGTAGCAGAGACGGAACATGAGGTAGAATTATTTGAAGATATGACAGTCACAAATTATATAAAACTAATGAAATATGTATAACCGCATATGCAACAATCTCAGAAAATTCTAAACAAGATAAATATGACAAAAAGCACATCTAGACATATCATAGTCAGGCTATTGAAAATCAAAACTCATTACAATAGTTTGAAGAAAGTCAAAGAAAGAAAAACAAAAGTTGTAGAGAAGTAAATTATAGGTATATGTAATTTCTGATATATGATCAGAAGTACACAGGTCATACTACAATAAAACTGTACCTTGAAAATATGAAAGAAAAACCTCCAAGAATTCTTTATCCAACAAAATATCTTTTGAAAATGGGTCAAGAACTGTGAAAAATCCTCAACAAAATACCAGCAAACCAAATCCAACAACACATAAAAAGAATTATATTTTACGACCAAGTAGGATTTATTCCAACAATGCAAGGTCAGTTTAACTTCTGAAGATCAACTCATGTAATACACAATATTGGGTTGACCAAAAAGTTTTTTTTTTCCTGTAAGATAGCCATAGTAGTGGTTAGTTGTCTTTAACTTCATTTGAAACAATTTCATTAGATTATATAGTGACAGCTGTCATATCAGCATGCATTTAAAAAATTATTAGTAGGAAGATGATAATGATGTAGTTGGGAGCTGAGCCCACTTGCTGGTGTACCCACTGGAACACCCAGCTGATCTTCCAAAGAGCAGAGTGAACAGCCAACAGAATCCCTGCTAATACAAACTTTGGGGGCCAAGGAGTACAGAGGATGCTTAAAAACGCATGGTAAGGAGATTCTGTAGGCCAACAGGAAGGTCCCTAGACCTTGAGCCAGAGACCAGGGCTGCTTGGGAGCACTGGAGTAGAGCTAGGTCAGGGGTAGCAACCTAGCAGCTCCCTCCCCTCCCAGAGCAAGGAAGTCCCAGACCCACTCCAGAAGAGACCTGGACCCTTAAAATCGCTGAGGGGATAAAGAGGCAGTCAGTGACACATAGCCAGAGGTATAGTCCAGCTGGGGCAGTAATCACTGGCTAGGACAGTACCACAGAAATTGGGGAGCTGGGTGACACCTGGAGCTGGGAGAAGAAATGGGCCATGACTGGCCATGACATAAACAGACTCTGAACTGGTCAGAGTTGGACTGGGGGAAGCCAGGTGCTTGTTAGGAGTGACAGACAGCACCCAAGGGGATTTTTGTCAAAAAAGGAACTGGGCCTCCATGCAAGGACCTTGGGTGCGCAGGAACCTTGTGCACACAACTGCTGCACACAGCTGCCCAGGCCATCGAAGGGGCGTGGGCAAAATTTGCTCCCACTCAAGGTGCCCCATGGATTGATCTAAGGTGATCAGCAAGGACTCAGAGAGGCAGCGGCAGTCAGAGGGACTTTTTCAATAGAGGAACTAAGCCCTCTGTGCAGAGGCCCCCTGCATGCTCAGTGGCCAGGCCAACAAAGAAGGAGGAGGTCAGGCTCGGTTTGCTCCTACTCAGTGCTGTTCGAAGGGTTGCAAAATGGGGTAGATTATCAGCACCAGCCAGACGCAAACGCACAGAATGAACAATGTGGGTTGCACAGTGTTCTGAGGGTGTGGGCTGGAAACTGGGCACCTGTAATAATTGTAGCCCAGACTGAGCTCCATCCTTGGGGAACAACAGGAAAGGGGAAAATGGAGCCCAGCTTTACTCTGCCTGCGCATCCAGGAAGACCTTCAAAACTGACTTGGCAGGTTTAAAATCAGCAGGAGCCTCTTTTCTTTTCCTTTCAAGAGTAAAACAATAAGACCTGGAGCTGTGAGAAAACCAGAGACAGATCCAGAAAGAAGTCAGAAGGTGAACACCAACAGCTGGGACAAATTTCACTTTGCTATCCTTCAGAACTTGCGTTTTATTTTTGGCTTTTTTTCCAATTTCTCTCCTTTCCATTTACTTTGGGTTTTTGTTTATTTGTTTTTATTGTTTGGTTTGTTTTTTTATTCTCTCTTTCACATTGCATTTTAATTTTTCTTCTTTCACTTCACTTGTATTACAAATAACACAGTACTCTTGGTCTTTAACTTTTTATCCTTCTTATTCAGATTATGCATTTCTTATCATACTATTGTTATTCCAAATCCCACACAGCACCCTTCCCTGGCTTTAATTCATTTCGCCATCTTCCTGAGCTTTATTACTGTTGTGGTTAACATTATTTTCTCTCACACTGCACCAAATTTCTATTCCTGACTTTCACTATTTCTTCTCTATATAACCCTGCATAAACATTCTTCTCTATTAAGTCAGCTCATACTCTTTTCCCTTCTAATAAGAGTCTTATTTCTTTTTCACCTTTTATAAACAGTGGCTAGTTGGGTGAAACATCAGGGTTATTGCTGTACTTTTCCAAAGGAACTCCTGCTTGTTCAATACTTGTTTCTACTTCAGATCCCATAGAACACTCTCCCACTGTCTCATTCCATTTCACCTTCACCCTATCCCTGATCAGTTGAGTGAAGAATTTTATTTCATTGTTTTCTCTCTCTCTTTTTTCCCTCTCTCAACCTGGGCTTTACCCTTACTCTCCTCAGTTTCCCTCCCCCATCCTCTCAAAATCATTTTTTTTTTATTGAAGACATCTCATACTCAATTTTCACAATATACTTATTCTCGTTCCATCTTTATGAAACTTCATTCAGCTGTCATTGCTAGCGAGCGACCCTGCTGTGGTTTTTCTGCAATTTTGCTCCCATTGGTCCACTACCTTTTCAATTTTGCTTCAAATGTCTTAGTATACTCTATCTCTTCTTACCCCATTGTTCTCATCACTCTCTCATGTTTTACTTAATGTTGTGAATTTTGCTCTCTTCCTTTGTTCACCTCAGTTCTATTCCAACTTTTATCAATTCTCCTCCTTCTTGCCCTCTGTTTGACATCTCATTTCCCCCTCTGTTTGACATCTCATATTCCCTTTGTTATATCTTACATTATCTGCTGTCTTTCTTTACCTGTATTAACCTTGGTTCAACAGCTGTTGAGACTGCTGATGTGGTAGGAGGGTTCTTTCTGCTGGCGTAGGTTTGGTTGTCTGGTAATATTTCTGTGTTAACCAACACCTGTACAGCAGCACATAAGGTGGGAGGTGTAAATACCAGTAAACCCTCTGGAGGGGAGAACCCACCAACAAAAGAGCCACCAATTGGAAAGCTCAAGTACAAGAGAGCCCACGTGAATGGAAGAAAGGGCAACCCTGGAGAATCCAGACAAGAAGACCGAAGAGACCACTCCACTGAGTCCCACAGAGCCCCTGCCACAGAAGTTTACCTTACGAAGACATCTGGGGAAGTAAAGCATATGATATCCCAGAAACAAGCAGAATGAGTCATCTAAAATGGGGAGACAAAAAAGAATCTGCAATTGAAAGGAATGAAAGATTCCCTAGTAAAAGAGCTAGATGAAATGGAGGCAAGCAAACTATCAGATATAGAATTCAAAAAAATGGTTATAAGGATGCCAAGGAACTCACAGACAACTACAAGGAACTGAGTGGGAACTACAACAGTATGGAAAAGGAAATGGAAACTATAAACAAGAAGCAGGAAGAAATGAAGAATACAATTGTTTAAATAAAATATACACTAGAAGGAATTACAGGCTGGATGAAGCAGAGGACCAAATTAGTGAGCTGGAAGACAAGGCAGAAAGAAATACACAGGTACAGCAGCTGCAAGCATAAAGACTCAAAAAAAAATGAAGATAGATTAAGGGAACTGCAGAACAACATGAAATGCAACAACGTCCAAATTATAGGAATACCAGAAAGAGAAGAAAAGGAGCAAGGGATAGAAATCCTGTTCGAAAGAATAATGACAGAAAAGTTCCCAAACCCAGAGACTGGAAAAGCCATGGAATTCAGGAACCACAGAGGGTCCCGATGGAGAGGAACCCAAAGAGGTCTACTCCAAGACACATTATAATTAAACATCATAATTAAAATACCAAGTTTTAAAGACAAAGAGAGAATCTTAAAAGCAGTAAGGGAGAAACCAGAAGTACCATATTAGGTAACTCCGATAAGGCTAGCAGTTGACTTCTCAACAGAAACACTGCAAGCCAGAACGGAACAGCGATAAATATTCCAAGTAATGGAAAGCAAAGGCCTGAAATCAAGACTATGCTACCCAGCACGGCTCTCAATTAAAATGGAAGGCAGAATAGGAGTTCCCCAGACAAAAGTAGACTGAAAGAATATACCTACACCAAACCAGCATTCTAAGATATGCTACAGGGTCTGCTTTAAGAAGAGGAAGAAAAAGAGAGAGAGAGAGAGGAACAGGTACAATGGGGGAAAAATAAATAAGTACCTATCAATAATAACCTTAAATGTCAATGGATTAAATGCTCCAGTCAAAAGACATAGGGTAGCTGAATGGATACGAAAATATGACCTGCACATGTACTGCCTACAAGAGACCCACCTCAGAACATGAGACCTACACAGACTGAAAGTGAAGGGTTGGAAAAAATATTCAAAGCAAATGGGCAGGAACAAAAGCTGGTATAGCAATACTTATATCAGACAAAATAGACTTCAAAACAAAGTTCATAAAAAGAGACACAGAAAGACATTTTATAATACTCAAGGGAAGAATCCATCAAGAAGATATAAACATTATAAACCTATGTGCACGTGATATAGGAACACCCAAATACATAAGGAAAATCTTGGAGAACTTCAAGAAAAATATTGCCAGCAACACACTTATGTAAGGGGATTTTAATATCCCACTGTCAAAAATGGATAGATCTTCCAAACTAAATATTAGTAAAGATATTGGGGCATTGAACAATGTCCTAGAACAAATGGACTTAACTGATACATATTGAAAACCTTTGATCTCAAAGAAGCGAAATACACATTCTTTTCAAATGCAGATAGATCATTTTCAAAATTAGGCCACATGATAGGACAAAAAACAAGTCTCAACAAATTCAAGAAAATTGGAATCATCTCAAATATTTTCTTGGACCACAAAGGTCTGAAAGTAGAAACCAACCTCAAGAAAAAACTCAAAAACACTCAAATTCATGGAGATTGAATAGCACGCTATTAAACAATGAATGGCTTAAGAATGAGATCAAGGAAGAAATCAAAAAGTTTCTAGAAAAAACTGAAAATGAACACACAACAGTCTAAAACCTATGAGACATAGCAAAAGCAGTCCTGAGAGGGAGGTTCATAGCCATACAGGCCTACCGAAAATGATAGAAACATTTCAAACAAACAATGTAACTCTACATCTACAAAAACTGGAGGAATAACAAAAAACAAAGCCTAGGGCAAGTACAAGGAAGGAAATAACCAAGATTAGAGCAGAATTAAATGACAAAGAGACTAAAAGAACAGTTCAAAGGATAAACAAATCCAGGAGACGGTTCTTTGAAAAAGATAAACAAAATCTACAAGCCTTTAAGCAGACTCATCAAGAAATAAGAGAAAGTACCCAAATGAACAAAATCAGAAATGAAAGAGTAGAGATTACAACTGATACCACAAAAATACAAAGGAGTATGAGAAATTACTATGAACGACTATATGAACAACTATGAAGCCAAGAAATTAGAAAACCTAGGTGAGATGGACAAATTTCTAGAAAAATATAATCTTCCAAAACTGAATGAAGAAGAAGTAGAAAGCTTGGACAGACAGATAACGGCTGGAGAAATTGAAGCAGTAATCAAAAATCTCCCAACACACAAAGTCCCTGGATCAGACGGTTTCATGAGAGAACTTTACAAAACATTTAGGAAGAGCTAACCCCTATCCTTCTTAGACTATTCCAAAAAATCGAAGAAGATGGAAGACTCCCAAACCCTTTTTATGAAGCCAGCATCATCCTAATCCCAAAGCCAGATAAAAATGCAACAAAGAAAGAAAACTACAGGTCAGTATCTCAGATGAACATAGATGCTAAAATCCTAAAAAAATATTGGCAAACTGCACCCAGCAATACATTAAAAAGATCATACACCATGATCAAGTGGGATTCATCTCAGGGATGCAAGGATGGCATAATATTCACAATCAATAAACATGATATATCACATAAACAAAAGGAAAAACAAAAATCACAATCATATTAATAGATGCATAAAAAGTATTTTATAATGTACAGCACCCATTTATGATAAAAACACTCAGCAAAGTTGGAACAGAGGGAGGATCCCTCAATATAATAAAGGCCATATATGAGAGACCTACAGCCAACATCATACTCAACAGGCAGAAATTAAAAGCTCTCCCGCTAAGATCAGGAACAAGACAAAGATGTCTGCTTCCACCACTTCTATTAAACATAGTATTAGAAATCCAAACCACAGCAGTCAGACAAGAAAAAGAAATAAAGGCATCCAAATTGGAAAGGAACAAGTAAAACTGTCATTGTTTGCTGATGACATGATAGTGCACATAGAAAATCCTATAGACTCCACCAAAAACTACTCAACCTAATAAATGAAGTGAGATACACAGTCAATATTCCAAAATCAAAGGCATTGTTTATACCAACAACAAAATATCAAAAACAGAAATCAGAAAAAAATCCCATTTGCTATAGCAACAAGAAAAATAAAGTACCTAGGAATAAGCCTAACCAAGGAGGTAAAAGACCTGTACTCAGAAAACTACACAACACTAAAGAAAGAAATTAAGGAAGACACAAATAAATAGAAGCACATTTTATGTTCACAGATTGGAATAATTAACATCATCAACATGTGCATACTATCCAAAGCAATTTATAGATTCAGCACAACCCCTATTAAATACAATACAAGGGAATTTTTATACTTATATAAGGGGATTTCATACCAATTAAAATACCAAGGAGATTTTATACCTATTAAAATATCAGTATTTCATAGATATAGAACAAAAATGTCAAAAATTTATACAGAAACATAAATGACCCTGAATAGTCACAGCAATTTTGAGAAAGAACAAAGTAAGGGGGATCATAATACCTGATATCAAACTGTATTATAAGGCCACTGTAATACAGCCTGGTATTGGCATAGGAACAGACACATAGACCAATGTAATAGATTACAGAGCCCAGAAATAAAGTCAAGTCTCTACAGTCAATTAACAGTCAACAAAAGGGGGCAGAAGCATAAAATGGAGTAAAAATAGCCCCTTCAGCAAATGGTGTATTGGCATCTGGACAGCTACTTGCAAAAAAATGAAACTTCACCACCAATTTGCGCCATACACAAAAATATACTCAAGATAGATAAAAGACTTATATATAAGTTGTGAGACCATAAAAGTGCTAGAGAAGAACATAGGCAGGAAAATCTCAGATATTCTATGCAGCAATATTTTCACCAATATGTCCCCTAGAGCAAGGGACATAAAGAAAACAATAAATAAGTGGGACTTCATAAAAATAAAAAGCTTCTGTATGGCTAAAGAAAACAGCAACAAAATGAAAAGGGAACCAACTGTATGGGAAAATATATTTCCAAGTGATACACAGACAAGGGTTTGATCTCCAAAATACATAAAGAATTCACACAACTCCACTCCAAGAAGATATGTTTGTCTAATTAAAAAATGGGCAAAGGATCTGAACAGACACTTTTCCAAAGAGACATACAGATGTCCCATAGACATACAAAAGGATGCTCACCATCACTAGCCATCTGAGAGATGCACATTAAAACCACAATGAGATACTTCTTCACATCGGTCAGAATGACCATCATAAACAAATCAACAAACAACAAGTGCTGGTGAGTTTGTGGAGAAAAGGCAACCCTAGTACACTGTTGATGGGAATGCAGACTAGTGCAGCCACTCTGTAAAACAGTATGGAATTTTCTCAGAAAACTGAAAATGGAACTGCCTTTTGCCAATTCCACTGCTGGGATTATATCCTAAGAATCCTGAAACACAAACTCAAAAGAACCTATGCATCCCAGTGTTCATAGCAGCATTATTTACAATAGCCAAATGTTGGAAGTATTTGGCTATTACCAAGTGCCCATCAGTAAACGAGAGGATAAAAAAACTATGGTACATTTATACAATGGAATACTAAGCAACAAAAGGAAAGAAGGAGCTCCAACCCTTTGGGACAGCATAGATGGAAGTGGAAAGCATTATGCTAAGTGAAATAAGCCCAGTGGTGAAAGACTAATATTATGTGACCTCATTTATAAGTGGAACCTAATCAACAAAACAAGCAAGGAAGTAAAATATAACTAGAGACATTGAAATAAAGGACAGAGAGTAAGCTGAGGGGTGGAGAGAGAGGGATAATGTGGGAGAATAGAGGAAGGGTTGTCAAGGAACATGTATAAAGGACACATGTACAAAATGAAGTGGGTAGGATTGAGGTTGGGAGGTGGGGATGGGTGAGGAGGAGGGGAGTGGTGTGGGGAAATGGAGACAACTGTACTTGAACAACAATAAAAAATAGAGATATCAAATTTATCTTTATTATATTGAACTTCCCAGGTTAAGTTTTTAGCTCTGAGCTTCTCCTTTCTCTAACAGGAGTAGTAGCAAAGATCACAAGCTAATCACAAAAGGGAATTCTTGAGTTAGACTAAAATTTAAACACAAAAATCTTACTCTTTGTTCAGTGAGTTTTGAGGTTAACTAGTTAGACCTTTCTCATCTTTCCTTATTTTGAAAATAAATACCATTTTATTTTTGATCCTTCATAACTTTTTCAAAGTCATAGGAATACAGTTTTGAAATAAGATATTTTCTGTACTTCTACCTTTTTTTCATGTAATATCTAATCAGTCCATTACATTTTGCATTTCATTCTAAAAAACTGTTCTCTGATTTTGAGTGTTTCATAATGGTTTTGAACATACTCAAAAAGAGTCAGGAAGATTTGCTTAGAAATAAATGAGAAAAATTTATTCAAGGGTCTCAGGGTTTGCAAACTAGTAGAAACACACCTAAACAGTACAAAGAGTGTCCCAAAAGAATAAGAAAAGTTTGAGAGTTTTATAGTGAAAAGCACATTCTTGAGAGAATCAGCTCTTTATTCACAGCCCCTGGATTGGTGATCCAACATAGTAGTCACCAGATGTCTGATGTTCTAGACAATGGAACATTTTTCTTCTTGAAGTCATTCAGATGGTTAACTGAAGGGTTGACCTATGTCCAGGCATTGGCACAGAACACACTGATGCATATCTAAGTATTGACGCAGGACTTACAGGTTCTAAGGTTTAAGTTCCCAGAGCCAGTTAAAACGAGGATTATCATTTCCTTTGATTTAATTCACTTGAATTCAATAATTTCATAGCTTTACCACAGTGACTCTATTTTACTTGTTCACTGTATTTCACAATATTAAGTTATAAGAAGTAAATACCACCAGTTAGGACTACTCCAACAGAACATTAACACTAGTTACCATGCAAGTATAACTGGTTTCTCTTGACAGAGAAGGATTTTTAGCTAGTGGTTTGGAAGTTCTTTCTCTATGATTAAGAGCATGTCTTTATTGTTGAGCCTTGGCTTACAGACACAGGTGTTTTAAATAAAGAAAACCTGTTCATGAGTGTGTACAGAGATTGTACATTTGGGCAAAAGCCTATTTCATGTTTGTGTATAATTATTTCATTACATTTATTATATAACAAATTAAATATTACTTTTATAAATTTTAAAACAAGTTAAAAGAAATGTTTAAAAATCAAAGCAGCTTGTTCTTAATTCCCTTCAAATTGCAAACAGGATGGCATAATAGAAAGTAAATATCAAAATCTTTAAATAGAGATAATATGTGCTTCAACTGAATATGCAACACTGTATTCGAATCACATATTTAATCTAACAGAAAGTAGTTATTGTAAGTGCAAAATGCACCACATTTGCAATTAGAGACCTAGCTCAAGATTTCACCTCTCATATTTATTAAACTGTCTTTGATAAGTCACTTAGACTCTCTCAACTCGAAAGTCTTTACTTATAAACTGGGTATTCCCCCTACCCTATTTCATATGTCGTTATGAAGATGACAATATAAAGGAAAATAAATTAAAACTGTAAGATGTATAATTTGTATTTAAATTTTTTAAATAATTTAAATTAAAAATAAAAATATGTTAACAAAGTAACCATAGTTATTTTCTCCAATGTTTACTGCTTGCATTTACTTCTAGTCTA
The DNA here is from genome assembly GCA_004027735.1 of Carollia perspicillata. NCBI lineage: Eukaryota > Metazoa > Chordata > Mammalia > Chiroptera > Phyllostomidae > Carollia > Carollia perspicillata. The sequence goes on from PVKM010011524.1 coordinate 24,214, forward strand.
AAATAGTCTCATTATTTACCACACAAAGATCCTAGAAGGTAAACTGCTTGTTAGTAGCTTATGCCTCCATTTCTAGAATATAAGATGACTTGTTGGATTTTCAAAATTGAAGAAAAGGAGGAAATGAGAAAGAAAAATGCAGTTCGATGGGTGTCCTCTCTCTATTAATCACCATACTAGATATTTAACATTTTACTCAGTGTTTCAGATACACTGGCCAAGGGAACTTAAGTCCCTTGCTTAGAATAATGCATTGATAAGGAAGAAGGTGGGAATTCTATGTTAGGTCCAATTCAGGTGTTCTTGACCAAGCAGTTTTGTCTCCCAGGAGTCATTTGGCAATGTCTAGAGACATACTTGTTTGTTGCAACTCAGGGTGAGTGACAGGATGCTGCTAAACATCCTGCAATGCACAGGACCAGCACCCGCAATAAAGAATTATCCAGTCCTAAGTGTCAATAGTGCCAAGGTTTTAAAGCTCTGGTCTTCGTTTATGATGTAATAGTAAAAATGAAAGTTATTTCTCAGTTTAACTATTCCACAATATTCAGCTGTCACACAAGTACCAACGTCAGTATAAGGTGTATTTTCCCTGTGTTTCAAGTGGGTCTAAGGAGGCTCTATTTTAGATCCCACGAAGTTATATTTTCATTAAAGCAATAAAGGAGATTCCCAGGAAAATAATCATGTTAATTCATCCAAGGAAAATGACTCAGGGTTAGAGAGCAGGGATGATTCTGAAAAACAGTGTAGATCCACTACCAGGTCATGCCCTGGCTTCTCCCTCACCCACACCAAATATCCTCATGTCCTCATGAGAGGAATGCAAGCAAATGCTAAAGGAGTTTTTTCGTGAAACTCTCTTTGAGGCCCTGGGAAGCTTTACAAAAGTTCTATAATAGTACGACATCAAAGAAAAGAAAGCATACTATTCCCATTTGGAGTTGCTCTTGGAGCATGATGTGAATATAGGAATAAGAGCAATATAATACCCCAACCTAAGTTTGGACCAGATAGGACTTCCTATTTGGAAGCAGATCATACTGTCACTTCATAGTGTTAGAGGATCCATAGCTTCAAAATACTGTTATGGCATTTTGGCAGCCAATAGTAACTCTAGAGTTAGAAAAGACTAAAAGGCCAATCTCTTTGTGTTACTTGACTCCATGAATGGTACCAGCATCCACTCAGTCTTGGTCAGAAGTCATGGTAGTCATCCTTAATTTCATTTTTTTAACTCCTTTGGCATTCTTGGATCCAGTGATAGAAAAGAATTTCCAGTATTGCCATCTATTTACCTGTTATACTCATTGAGACACTATGTAATATTTTATTTGAATAAAGGATCCTGTAGTTCAAAAACTGTTTGGAAACCTGTGGTTTATAGAATTAAATCTACAAGCCTCTTTATGCTCTTACTGCTGCCTTTGACTGACTTTACTATGACTTCCTTGGTCTTGATATCTCAGGTATATTCAGTTCATTGTAACTCTCCTAAGACTTCATGATACCATTTCACTTTGACCACACTAATCTCCATTAAAGCAAGCATCTCGTTGTATTTTCATGTGTACATATATGTGTGTATATACCTAAATTCACCAAACTGTGAGCATCTTGTGGGCACATTGCTTAGTACAATGAAGAAATTAATTAATGCTAATTATTGACTAACTTAATCAAATAAAAGGTGGATGCTACATGATGTCTGAGAAACCAAACACAAAAATCCATGGAAAGTACAAGTAATAGTTTGGGAAATTTTTAAAGAAGCATATTTGAGCATATTGCTGAGGCAAAGATAAAATAAGAGTAATATTGCCCTTGGATTGGTTTACCTGGAAAAATCTATGCAAAGATAAAAGAACATTCCATGAACCAAAGATTTTACAAGAACTATTTTAAACTATACATATTAGACTTTATAATAACAACTTATCCTAATAATATCCGAACAGTTCTAGATTCTGAACTGCATGGTTTACTTGGATAGCACAAGGAAATTGAGAGATGATCTTCTGATTCTGATTTGTCCCTTATTGACCTTTGTCTTGCTTCCAAGATTATGAGTAATTCTTTATGAAAGGAGATAACTACATGGCCATGTAGTCATATTTTAAATATCCAATTATGTTTAAAATGTACGTGGAGGAAAAAAAATTATCCGTTTAAAGAAGAAAGTCTGGAAATCACTCCTGGAAATAGCAGGTGACAGTCATAAAATACGTCTTTTTCACAGTAAGAGAAGCATGAGTTCGAAGGTCAGGATAACCACAGATGTACCTTTTGTTTATTAACATAAGTGCTCCCCCACAAAAAAAAAATGCACAACTCTTTGTGTTCATCTTTTCCCCAGCTGAACACTAGGCTTCCCAGCCCAAGGTTCTGGTGCCAGGAAGATAAGCCCCCATAACTTCTGGCTGTATAAACCCATGGGGATTGGGGCAGCAGAAGAAATTGCAGGATTCTCAGGCATCTCCTTTTAAAGGCTCTGCAATGGACTTATGTAGACTCGCTCCCTCTGGGCTCCAGCACTATGGCAGCAGCTTGAAGGGCACCAATGGCACACGGGGAGAGATTGAAGTGTCTGTCATCAAGAAAAGTGCTGGGGGTCAGCTCCTTCCCTGACAAAACTCCAGAGGCCAGGCACTGTCCTTTCTCTGAGACCTCACCACCCAGAGCCACAGAACAGCAGCAACATGTCTGAGACTCCATCAACCTGGTTCACAAGGGTTGCCCCTCTCTGGCGATTAACTAAGCCTCTGCCCCATTCAACTTACAGGTGCACTTTTCTACAATAAACCATGATACTAAAACAGGGAGTCAAAGCAGCTTTACCTCATAAATAGAAACAAATACAGGGAGGCTGCCAGAATGAGGAGGCAAAGAAATATGGCCCAAATGAAAGAACAGGACAAAACTCTAGAAAAAGAACTGAACAAAACGGAGATAAGCATTCTATCAAATGTAGAGTTAAAAACACTGGTTAAAGGATGCATTGGGCACTTCAACAGCATAAAAAAGACCCAGGCAGAAATGAAGATCACACTAACTGAAACAAAGAAAAATGTATAGGGAATGAACAGTGGAGTGGATGAAGCCAAGAATCAAATAATAATTTGAACACAGGAAGAAAAAGGCATTAAATCAGAGCAGAAACAGGAAAAAAAAATTTAAATGAAGATAGGATAAGGAGCCTTTGGGATACCTTCAAACATACAAACATTTGAATCATAGGGGTGCTGGAAGGAGAAGAGAAAGAGCAAGAAATTGAAAACTCATTTGAAAAAATAATTAAAGAAAACTTCCTTATTTTGGTGAAGGAAATAGACATACAAGTCCAGGAAGCACATACAGTCCCAAACGACTTGGATCTGAAAAAGACCACACCAACACAAATCATAATTAAAAAGCCAACAGTTAAAGATAAATAGAGAATCTTAAAAGCAGCAAGAGAAAAGCAGATAGTCAACTAAAAAGAAGTTCCCAATAGACTGTCAGTTGATTTCTTAAAAGAAAATTTGCAGGCTAGAAGGGACAGGAAAGAAGTATTCAAAGTGATGAAAAGCAAGGACCTACAACCTAGATTACTCTATCCAGAAATTCTACCATTTAGAATTGAAGGGCAGATAAAGCACCACCCAGACAAGGTAAAGCTAAAGGAGCTCATCATCACCAAGCCATTATTATAAGAAATGCTAAAGGAACTTATTTAAGAAAAAGGAGATCAAAACTGTGAATGTTAAAATGGCAATAAATTCACAACTATCAACAATTGAATCTGAAAAAACAAACTGAGCAAACAAGCAGAATAGAAATAGAATCATAGATATGGAGATCATTTGAATGGTTACTGGATGGAAGGGTGAAGAGGGAAAATGAGGGAAAAGGTACAGGGATTAAGTACAAATCGGTAGGTACAGAATAGGCAGGGTGAATGGAATTGCCAAAGAATTTATATGCCTGACCCATGGACATGAAGTAATGGGGCAGGATTGCCAGAAGGAATGGGGGTACTATGTGGAGGGAGGCAAAGGGGGAAATATTGGGACAACTGTAGTAGCATAATCAATAAGATGTATTTTTAAAAAGTATGCATTTATTGGTAAAAAGTTAAATAAATAAAAATTCAGTTAAAAAAGAAAATAGAGTTATAAAATATAACCCAAATTTGGAAATGCTAAATATAAAAAAATCTTAAACTATTAGATTGCTAAATTTATCAGGGAGTGCTTTAGTTATTAGCTATATTTCAATGATTACATTGAAATTTTATGTAATAATCACTTGTTAACTTCTAGTAAATCACTTGTTAACTTCTAGTAAATATGCAAAATGACTCAATATCTATACCTTTATAGATAAAAAGCTTAAGAAATATTGAGAGACCAGCTTGAATTGAACAATAAATGTATAAGAGTTGCTGTTAAATACCCTCCACATAATACCAATTTCAGCTAAACATGTATGTAGAAGGAACTATTCACTAAACTAACCTATTGAGAGTAATTCATGTAATGCTCTTTAACAAATGAGTCACATAATGCAAGTATACAACATGATGGTACTAATTAATGTAGTTTGATACAGGAATGACCTCAATGATTTAAGGGATATAAAACTGTATACCTTTAGGAAATGGCCCTTGTATGTTTACCTGTCCCAGTAAATTATTCTTATTTCCTCACCGATTGAGAGTAGTTACTTTTGCTAGGTTTCTAATATGCTGCCTCCTGTAATTATGTAGTCAAGCATTACATATTCTACACAAAAAAAAGTTAGATCTGAAAGTTCTAGGCTAAAAATGACTGCAATCTACTGCTAAAAAATGTTGAAGTGTGGGTGCTATAAGTACTACTTTCTCAGTCATTACAGGCTTTTTATTTAATTCTATTTTTGGCTTCCCACAGCTGTTTAGTTTATTGATATTAGAAGTCTAACTGCTAGATAAATGAAATGCTAAATAAGTTTAAAACCCAGAGAAACATGGGATGGCAGTGGCGGGATGGGGCACAGGGAGCATAAAGGAAACATCACAGTGCGAATAAAACATAGACTTTTGATCCAGCTCTTCTGTTTAGTTATGGTGTGATCTAGAGTAAGTCTTTTGCACATCCTGACCTTTAGAACCTCATTTCTAAAAGGAGGATAACAATAAACTATTTTAAGATTATTCTGAGGATTAGAAGTAATATACTAAAAGTGTCTAGCATAGTTCCTGCCATATAGTAGATACTCCAAACAGATAATTAGTTATCAGCTTATTAGAATCATAAACTTGTATATTAAATAGTACTACTATGTGTTGTCCTCTACAAGTTAGACCCTCAACCAATAGTTAGAAGTCAAATAAATTGAGGGAGAAAATTTATTAGCAGATGTACTCACAAAAGACTATAGAGAAAGGGCAACACTTAAGATTATACTTAATGAAATGGTAGAAGTTGAGTAAGTAATAATGTTTCCAAGAAGCATAACAGCCTAAATCGATGTTGACTGTAAGGTACAGTAGAGAAAAAGTTTAAGAAACTTAGAAAGCTAAAAGCTGTCACAAGTTTCAGGGCTTCTTGAAGTAGCTTTACAGACAAGAAACTACTCTGAAAGGGAAGGAGCTGGAATAAAAGATAAACAATGTGTGCCCTGGCTGGTGTGGTTCAGTTGGTTGGATCATCATCCTGTAGACTGAAGGGTCATGGGTTTAATTCACAGTCAGGGCACATACCCAGGTTACAGGTTTGATCCCTGTTTGAAGTGTATATGAGAAAGCAGCCAACTGGTGTTTCTCTCTCACATTGATGTTTCTCTTTCTTTCTGTCTCCCCCTTCTCTCTTCAAAAGCAATGAAAAAAAATGTCCTCAAGTGAGGATAAAACATTTTTTTTACAAATAAACAATATGTAGCTGCTCTGGAATGGCTGCCTTATTGACATCTTTGCAGAAGTAGAGGGCACAACACATGGCTGAATGAAAAGATAGATGATGAAGAAGAAGACATTTAGAAACGTGTTCCTGTTAGAGATAATGCACTTTAAAACTAAATTTGGGGATAAAGCCATTCAGATGATTGTTAGATTATATGCTAAAGCTTTAAAAACAAATAAAATATTTAATAAGAAGCATGCATTATGTTTGTTACTTGAAGACTTTGTTCAAGACTATTGCAATCAGGGTGAGAAAGTGTACTTAACTCCAAATACAACAAAGATAAATGGGGATTTATAGCCAAACAGCAGATTGAGGGTGACAGTGGATGGAAAATTACTAAGAGGATACTCGAGAGTAGGGGAATTCTTGGTAACAGGATTCTTGTTAAAGACAGGACAAGGACTTATCCATCAAAGGTAGGGATGAGGAACTTGAACAAGAGACTAGGGGTGATCAAAATTGAGGGCAGGGAATGATGATGACTTAGCAGGGCTCTTCGCTAAGACTGGCTTAGACAAGTTGGAAAGAAAGCCCAAGAGAACTTATCCAAAGTTTGATCAAGGAGAGTCTTTGTCGGTATGCATATTTTATGATTTGCTTCTGCACTGTTGATAACGTATGACTTACATTACCCGAAATAAATCTATTTCAATATTATAAGCAATTATGAAAATAATTTCTTAATCAGTTTGAAAATAGCATGTCTCACTGATGTATTAAAGCTCTTCAGCTACTACCTCCAGGGATACCTCTGCACGTCTACCTGCAAGAGAGAATGAATATCAAAGCAGGGGTTTAGGGGGAGGGTGTTAGAGTTAACCACAGTGTGGTGTTGGCAAACGTTGACCAGAATTTGTAATTTAGGCTGGTCTCTGTCACAGTCAGTAATTGTATTTTCAGAACTGATTAAGACTGGACAGTAACATTTGGATCAGTTTGTCCATGGTATTATCTCAGAATATATAGGTCCAAAGAAATTGGTGTTAAAAGAGTTTGATTTTAGGAGACCAACCAATATAGACAGTCTGTCACCACAATTTGGTCAATAAGATTTCCCTGACTTAACAGTGCATTTTGCAAGTCATGATCTCTGCCTACACTCCCAGCTCCTCCTACCAACTTAACTGCCAGCAGGGACTTCCTTTGCCCAACCTTTAGCAGAGGTACTGTTTAAAAGATTTAATTTGCTGCCATCTAGTGGGCATACACTTTCATTTTTCTAATATTAAGTTTGAAAAATAGATTTAGATATATAAAATAGACTTCACATGCTATTATTTTGTTATATACACTTCCTTTCAGGAAAACATTTTTGATTACTTTCAACCACAAAATGCTTTAATGTTCCTAATCATACTTTCAGTACTCTATAAGGGTTGAATTGGAGTTACTGATTATATTCAGGGTGCAACAGAACATTTTTGTTTATATTGTGCTAACTTTTATAACAGTGCATAATACATCTGTAACATTTAAAAAATGTTTAAAAAAATTTAAAGTCTTGCCCTGGCTGGTGTGGTTCAGTGGATGGAGTGCCAGCCTGCAAACCAAAAGGTCCCCCTTTCAATTCCTGGTTGGGGCCCAGGCCTGGGTTGCACACCAGGTCCCCTGTCGGGGGTGTGCAAGAGGCAACCAATGGATGTTTCTCTCCCTCTCTTTCTCCCTCCTTTCCCCTCTCCCCAAAAATTAAATCAAATTTTGAAAACATTTAAACTTTTGTAATCAGGATTTTTAAATTGTTTTAATAAGGAATACCTATTTGCAAAGTTGTAAGCTAGTGACTGGTTGTATTCAAACTGATAACTAATGGAACTAAAATGGCTCACAATTAATTAATTTTTAGCAGATTGATTGACACTTTGTGTAAGAAGTAATTTATCTGGGGGGAACATCTATTGTGTTTCTTCTCTCACTTATCCAGAGAGGTGGTCCCCTACATTTCCCAGAAAGGAACACTACTGATTAGTTCTGGTCACTCCTCCCATCTCCTTATTTGAATATCCCCCTAGAGCCAAGAGGAAGCACTGAATTATCAAATTTGTGAAAGTGGGGAAAGGACACTGCACATATAGGACCCTGGTCTGCAGTTATCTGTTCACTCTGCCTGTGACGACAGGTAGATTCACTGCGGTGGGAAGAAGTAAGAAGCACATTTCTCCTTCAAGTTCCTGTTGTGCTCTTCAATCTAGCTTTTCTGGCAGGACGACTGCCAGGAGATATTTGCTCCTTACTTCATTTCTGTACATACTTTTTAAACATATTCAGAACTAAAAGTCAAAAGGAGGGTTTAATTAGTATTACCAGAAAAAACAATATTTTGCCTGTGTATGTGTGAAACAGAGAGCAGTAATTTTGTCAGAGGAAGTAGAATCAACAGTAAAAGGTCTCTTTTTTTCTGTGGGTTTTAGGTATGAGTCATAAAACAAGAAAGATCTCCGGGAGGCCAAGCAAAAGAGGAATAATGAAAAAAACTATTGAAGTAAAATTCAGGGGTTGAGAGAGTGAGCATTTATTTAGCTTGACCAGGTTAACTATCTTCACATACAAGTAATTTCAAGAAACTCAGAACAGCCTTAGTATTCTTAACAATGTTTTTGGCCTTATTCAAGGTCCTGGAGCAAGTTACAAAAACGCTTTTCTTCACATCTCCTAACAGCCAGATAAAGAATCTAAAGGCCAAGGAAACTGAAAATTGCATGAAACAGAAACTAACCTTTATTGACCTATTATGTGTCTTACTAAATAAAGTACCAATATTGGCCCATTTCCTCTCTCATTCTTCCCCCTTCTGCTGTTATGTTCTCCTCTCCAAGGTGCTGGCCCTGCAGGCTGCAGTCTCCAGGCTTTGTGATCATGTTTCCTGATCGGTCTGGCCAGTGGGAAGGTGAGAAGAAGCAAGGAAGCAGGCTATTCCTTTTCTTCTCTATCC
>PVKM010011525.1:0-33058 GCA_004027735.1 Carollia perspicillata
TTCTAGTATCTATCAAGGTAAAAAGTAAACAGCACAGTGTCAGAAGGAGTGAATAAAATGACCATGACTGAAGACTATAGAGGTGGAGGAAAGAGGGGAAGGAAAAGGCCTGAGTGGTGATCACCTCAACATTTTGGGTATTTTTGGCTGCAGATTTCTTCAGATTTCCGAGCACAGGAGCCCATTTTCTACCGAATTTCTGGAAAAGGAATTGATCAGCCCCCTCTGGGAATCTTTGTTGTTAACCGAAATACTGGAGAAATTAACATAACATCCATAGTTGATCGAGAGGAAACCCCAAGCTTCAATGTAAGTAATGTTTTCAACACTGGCATCCTTTCCCCACTCATGCACCATGGTTTTCAAAGATGATACTCTTGTACTGGTTAATTTAGAGGAGAGATCAGTGCACACATCAGTCTACCAACAAAAAACAATATGGCAAAGGAGGCCCTCGACAAAGAGCCTCCACTTACAGTCATGCCCCTGAAGGAATACTCCAGGAGGTACACGAATGAGCGCCAGACTCAAGCATGCAGTGTGCCAAGAGCCTCACCCTGCCTTAAGTCAGCATCAGCCTGGAGGAAGGGGCAACTCGCCCAACAGGTCTCCCCAGAGTGGGTACTTTTTCCTACTTTGTCTACTCTTTGGGGAAATATTTTTCTCCTTTGCGCAAAGGTTTTATACATGCCATGACAGGCCCAAAGTATAAAAATTAAGTTTGTTGAGTGACAATGAACATTTTCCCTTTTTTCCTAGATCATATGTCACGCTCTAACTGCCCAAGGAAAAGAAGTAGAGAAACCACTTATATTAACGGTCAAAATTATAGATATCAATGACAACCCTCCAGTGTTTTCACAAAGTATATTCATGGGTGAAATTGAAGAAAATAGCCCTGCAAGTAAGTCCTTTTACAGAACCTACGACTACAAATTACTTTTGTTTTTCATATACAGGTATCACTACAGTACATCATTTTTATAAGCTAATGTGTTCTTAGTGTCATCAGCTTTCCAAAAAAACACATCGAGATAACCTGAATCTTCTAATGTTTGTAGTAAATTATTCACTGCCGTTGCCTTCGTAGGTGTGGTTCTGTTATGAGTTCAAAGTATTTTATCCTATACATACAAGTAACATGGGTACCCAGCAATCACAAAGCTAAAGATATGGTCTTAGGTAGCTTGAATGCATCAGCAGGGCCTTTTCAGATTATAAGGGTCAGAGACACACTCCCATTACTTGAATAATTTGAGGAAAAGGGAGAATCACAAGGTCATCCATCAAGGGAAGAAACAAACACAGGAAATACTTTCAACCCCAACAGAACCAAGGCTTGAGGAGAGCTAGAGGATTTTTATGGAAGGTAATGCAGTTGTACCTAATGAAAACAGACAGTAAACAACATGTCATATTTGTAGAGTATACCTATGTATAAGATCTTAAAAAACAAAGATTAATTTGAAACTGTGTTGGATATTTAAAGTGAACATGATATTCTTTAATGAACTTCTGTATTCCTAGACTCACTGGTGATGATACTGAATGCCACAGATGCAGATGAGCCAAACAATTTGAACTCTAAAATTGCCTTCAAAATTGTCTCTCAAGAACCTGCGGGCAATTCCATGTTCCTCCTCAGCAGACACTCTGGGGAAGTCCGAACTTTGACCAATTCTCTTGATCGAGAGGTAAAGCCAGGCTCTTGGGAGCATTTAACAGTAAAGGATGTTATGTAAGAAAGCCAAAAATAGGTGCCTCTGTTTTACCTGAGAATGAAAGGAGAAAGGAAGAGAAGTCCCCAGTACTCAAGTGGGCAATCTAGGGAGATTGTTTGCATTCTAAGGTGATTCCAGTGGGGTGGTTTATGTGCCTAGCACCTGCACAATCAACTGTACCCTCAATACACAAGTATCCGTATACCAGTGGGTGTGTAAGCAGGAGAGTAACAGAAGGCAATGGCATACATGGACAAAGACCAGCTGGGACTAATTCCTTGTATGATGGGGGAAAGGAGATTTCATTAAGGAAGGGAGACATTTCTATCTGGAAAAAAGACATCTCGGATGTCACACTTTTTCTCCTGACTTCTTTTCATTTTACCCCCACATCCAGAACACTGAAGAATCTCCTTCCTCACTCTTCCCTATCATCCTACCATCACATTTCCATCACCATACACTACCCCATCACACTCCATGTTACTTTTCATAAAAATGATTTTCTGAATAGACCAACAGGAAAACTCTGTAAGTGAACTTCTCTCAGAAGAGCCTCCCACCATCATCGTCACCCATTTTTGTTCTAAGTGTACTTTCTTTCCCTAAGGATCTCACAAGAGAAAACTTGTTCTAGCCCCTTAGGAACTTCTACCCAACCATCCAGAGCCCCACACACCTCCTCTGTGGTGAACAGTAAACAGTGCATTAATCCAATAAACCATGAACTTGAATATTTCCCTCTCCTTACTCATAGGAATAAGTAGTTGTCATTCATACTCTTAGCACTAGAGATTAATTATTTTTCTTTCTTCACTCCAAATTTAGCAAGTTAGCAGCTATCGTCTAATTGTGAGTGGTGCAGACCGAGATGGAGAAGGACTATCAAGTCAGTGTGAAAGTAATATCAAAGTGAAAGATGTCAATGATAATTTCCCAACATTCAGAGAATTTCAGGTACACCCTTTACTACTTCGAGAATAATTTTATATTTTTATTGTATACTTTTCTACCCTAATTCAGCATTTGCCTGCTTGTTGACCTCTATCTAAATTCCTTCACTTTTCTTTAAAAAAAAAAGTCTTTGTTCAATAAAAATGTAGTAACTGATACGGAAGCAATACAAAATTCGAGAATTAATGATTACTACCATTCAGAATAAATACAATTCCTTTTGATAAAACCTGACATTGGGTATTTTCGACATGGCATCTTAAGTTCTGCTTCTCTCCTTTTCAGTATTCAGCAAGTATTGAGGAAAATACTTTAAGTTCTGAGTTGCTTCGATTTCAAGTAATAGATTTGGATGAAGAGTTCACAGATAATTGGCTTGCGGTATATTTTTTCACCTCTGGAAATGAAGGGAATTGGTTTGAAATACAAACTGATCCCAGAACGAATGAAGGCATCCTGAAGGTGGTTAAGGTAAAGTCTGATTTCCCTTCCATGGCGAAAATATTCTCTACTAGCCAAAACTATTATTTCTACAAGTAAACCTTATGTACTTTTTAAAAATACCACTTCTTTATAGAAAGCTTAGGGAGCACATAAAAGTAGATCAAATTTTTAAAAACACACACATAGCTCCATTATTTAAACCTTTTTAACAAGTTGATTTATTTCCTTCCAAGCTCATTCTGTCTTCAGCTAATACAAACACACTAACATACATATATTTATAGGTATTCCCGATTTAAGCACAAGAACATAAAATATGTTTATTAATCTCATTTCCTCTTTACATATGAAGTTAGGAACTGATATAAATACATAGAATTGTGGCTTTTGGACTTGTCAGCTTATTTTAAATGGATTAGCTACAGTCATCAAGAGGGCAAAGGGGCAAGTTTTTCTAGAAAATGGGAATGGATAACTAAATCTGCAAGACGGAAAATGAGTTATTGAGCAAAGTTTCCATTTAACATGCTTGGCTACAGTAGACACCCCACATTCACACTCACACACATACATGCACCACAAACTGGAATAAACCAGAATACTTCTGCTCGGATATTGTATAGACTAGAAAAAATAACCACTATGTGGGCAATTCGCTGGCACAGGATATTGGACTATGTGGAAGCTTCTTTCTTTAATTTCTGGAGTTCAGCAGAGTAAGAGAACCATAATATTCCCTTAACAAGGATATTGCTGGAATACCAGCTTGCTGTAAGTCATGAAAAAGTAGGCTACAGCCAACCTCAGTTGCAAGAGTTTTGCCATAAATTCCCAAGAGTGCCTGAGAATGAGCTATTCTCTGTCTCCTGCATTCTTTGTCATCCAGTTTCCCAAACTAGAAACCTCAGCTTTATCCTTTCATCGTGGCATTTCTTCACAACTTACAGCCAGTCATCAAATTCTACCTTAGAACCTGCCCTCAGAATATGGCCCTGGTCTCCCATCATCTGGCCTTTGCTATAGCGTGGCCGTATGTGACTGCGATCCCCCCTGATCGATGTCTCTACCTCCCTGTTGCTACCGCCCCTTGTTCTGCTGCCAAACCAGTCCACTACCATGTTTTTCTTAAAACGAGTTGGGACTGGTCACTCTCCCCTTTAAAGCTTTTTCTCATTCTCCACTGGCTGCAAAAACAGCTCTCAATTCTGACTGCTCATTTGAACACCCCACTTTTCCTAGCCAGTGGGACCGTGAGAACAGCTGGTTCCCTTGGTCTGTGGGAAGTCCCTGTGGAGATTCTTAAAGGCTTCTCAGGAGACTGTAACAGGCATCCAGGGTTAAAGACCACCCGTTCACTTTTAAGATGAGGTTCACCTCCTCAGGTGAGGCCTCTCATCATTGGCAGCCGGCCCACTCCCCACCACTTTCTGTAACTCGGCATTGGCAGGTGCTCTCACCTCTGCCTGAATAACTCCTCACCCCTCAACACTCAGCTTACATGAAAACCTCTCAGAAAGCTTTCCTAACTCTCTCAAGGACAAAGATTCACTTGCTTTCACACACAAACTCTATAAGTTATTCGTTGTCACTTATCCCTTGCATTATAATGCTCTATTTACACATTTTTCTCTTCCTCTCCAGTAGGAAACGCTTGAGCCCGTAGAGCCAGTTATTGCAAAGTCCTTTTCAGTAATACACAAATGTAACCAAATGATCATTTCCCTTAACTCATCAACCTCAGAAAATTTAGTAGTTAATAGAAAAAGCTATCCTGGGATTCCTCAGGCCTCGGTTTGGGCCACCTCCATCAGAGGGTTGAACAAATAGTTCTCATGCAAGACCATCTGCAAATGGTTCTACGAAAAGCTGATGGGCCACCCACTCACTGCTTTGCAGAAGCCTCTATGTCAACAGTTTATGAAGATAGTTTGCATTGGCCATCTAGGAATTTTTAAGACATTATTGTACATGAACCCAATGACTACTCTGTGAATAGCCAGAGCTGCTATGTATAGGAATGTATTACGGGCCTTAATTTGTTCAGTCTCACAATCACCTGATGAGGTAAAAGATTTTTTTTTTAGGACGTGGAAAGTTGAGGGTCAAAGGTATTAAATATTTTGCCCTGAGTCACACAGATCGTAAGTAGAAGAACCAGGGTTCAAACCATGCAGCCATAACAAATCCGGGATTCTTTTCCACTGCAACACACAGCCTGCATAAGCTATGGTGATGTTTTGCTAGTCTAACAAGATGTGCCCTGCTTTGTAGCATTAGCAAACTCAGGTTTCATCAGTTAAGAATTCTAAAGCTTTCTCTATCTCAACATTACAATGATTTCTGAAATGATTTTGCTATTTCTGTGTCTACTCATAGAAATAAAAGGATCCATTCATAGCATATAAGATAGAGTTTTCTTGTCTTCTTCTGGGTTTGCCAGACCATATTTCTCTTACACTACTAATTTTACTCTTACCCTAGCCTCTAGATTATGAACAACTACAAAATGCACGATTTAGTATTGCCGTTAAAAACAAAGCTGAATTTCACCAATCAATAATCTCTCAATATCAAGTCAAGTCAACTGAAGTCACAGTTCAAGTAATAAATGTTCAAGAAGGGATTACATTCAGTCCTGCTTCCAAGACGTTTACTGTCCCGAAAGGCATAAGTAGTAGAAGGTTGCTCAATTACATCCTGGGATCGTACCAAGCCATGGATGGGGACACTGGCAAAGCTGCCTCGAATGTCAGGTAAGATTATTTTAATAAGATTTTACTACTCTTTGATGAAGTTTTCATCTATAAATTATTACAAAATAACACCCAAACTATTATATGGCAAGAATGCAAAGATATACAAAGGGGCCAACTCAAGGAACTGGATGACTGGAGAAGAGATATATGGCTAAATCATTAGGCGATATTATACTATAAGCAAAGATTGCATTAAGTATAAACTGAAGTATAAAGTGTAAACTAAAAGAAAAACACTGTAACCTGTCTAGAGAGGCCAGGGGAAAGTTTCACAAAACTTTGAACTGAGTCTTAAGGGTAGAGGTTCCCCAGAAGGTTTTGATACAATAAGACAGAACGGTCTACACAAAGACACAAGGACACCCCAAAAAACAGTATTTATAAAAAATCCTGTATCTATTCTTTCATGTTTAAACTTCAGTCACTCTCCACTTGATGCAGTACTCCTGTCAAGACTTTTTTCCACTGCTCGAAACAGTTTTGAACTTGTCGATTTTGATGCCTTTTAGTGCTTCTGCCATTTTTTGTTTCACCTCTTTCACAGCAGCAAAACATTCCCCTTTGAGGACTTTTTTCATCTGGGGAAACAAAATAAAGTCACTCGGGGCAAGATCAGGTGAATAGGGAAGGTAGGGTATGGAGGTCATGCTATTTTTGGTCAAAAACTTCTGAACACTCAGCACAGTGTGGGCAGGTGAGCTGGTAAATCACCCATCAAGAAATGGGCAATCACATAGAAAGTCTTCAAAAAACATTCACTGAAACAGAAGGCAGCCTCTTACAACAATGCCAGCTAGCACACTGCTATGAATGGGCTCCTAGAACACTCACCTAGCGGGGGGAGCCTGTACTGTAAGGGGCCTGCCCTCCAGAAGATAATTCTGGTTTTTCAGGGGTGCCCCCTGTGTATGCCTAAAATCTAAGAGCACCGTGCAGAAGTAGTTACTGTTGTATAAAGAGCAAGGACACAGTTATTATACAGAGCACAAATTTGAAACACCGGGCTAATACATACTTAGGGATTATAAAATAATATGTATCCATGCTAATATGTTAATTTTCTGCTACTCTTTATAAAAGCATTTTCAATGTCTTATATTCAATGTAAATACATTAAATATAAAATGAGTCATTTTCATTAAATAGATGATATTCTATATCTGATAGAAAACCATTACCTTTTTTATTATAAAACAGGTATATCATGGGACGTAATGATGGTGGTTTGCTAATTATTGATTCAAAAACAGCTCAAATCAAATTTGTCAAGAACATTGATCGGGATTCTGCCTTCATTGTTAACAAAACAATCATAGCTGAGATTCTGGCCATCGATGGTAAGAAAAACTATTTCAATCATATTTAAAGAAATGTTACCCCAATTGCACTTATTTATGAATAGATGATTAGGATTATTTAGTAAATCACCTTTATCACTAGATGCAAGATGTTAGGGCTTCGCGTCTCCAGTCTGAGGCAGCCAAATCTGGAACACTGGGCATTCCACCATCTCAGTGGAGTTCATGGTACCAGTGAATTCTGTGTCTGGTCCTGCAGGCTGTTTGTTGTGGTTGGGACAGGAATCTACAGACCCACCAGAATTTCCGGGTTTGGGAAGGATGGGTAAATATTGGTACTGAAAGCCTATCAGGGAAGCTCCACCCAAATGTGAGGTGCTTTTGTGAGTTACTTAGAAAATGAGTTGTTTACAGAGACCTCATGTGTTTATATTATTAAACAATATAATCTTCTGGGATGTTTTAAAAATATTATTCATTAAGTGAACGTGTTTCCCCATCTATAAAATTAATTTGTGCTCAAGGCAATAAGCACACATAAAAATAAAAGAATAAACACCAAAAGTCACATCATCTGGGAAAACAGCAAAAAAATACAAAGAGAAAATACAGAAAACAACTCAATCCCACCACTGAGAGATTTAATTTTATTGTTTTTGATTGTCAATATATTTAAATTTTTCTTCAATAAGCTTTTATATCTTGGACAACAAAAATAAATAATTTCTTACTCCAAATACTTTGGCTCAAACTTTAGAAGAAAAAATCTTGCACACAGTGCTGGGATCATAAAGTGGGACACATTGAAGAAAACTGTTGTTTTTATGTCGATTTCATTTGTAGTCATTCACTTTACAGGCCTTCGTTCCAAACATATCAAGTTAATAGCCAAGGCTATGAATTAGAGATGCCAGCCAAGATAACGAATTTAAATTTGCTTTTTACAAGATGTGGAAATTGTAGGACACTTTCACTTGTAAGAATAACAAATATAATCTCTCATGAAAAGACACACTAACTTGGCTACATGAAAGAGGAATTTAAAAGGTTAACTTTTTAGACAATTTGTTCTGTTTATCTTTTTAACCATAAAATGTCATTCATGCAGAAAACACAGGTAAAACAGCCACAGGCACCATCCATGTGAAAGTACCTGGTTTTAATGAAAATTGTCCAACAATTGTCCTCGAAAAGGAAACAATTTGCAGCTCATCACCTTCCGTGACTGTCTCAGCTCAAGTACGGGACAGCAGTAAATATTCCGGCCCCTACACATTTTCACTGGAGGATCAATCTCTGAAATTGCCAGTTGTGTGGAGCATCACAACACTTAATGGTGAGTAATAAAGTCACATCCATAAATGAAAGCTGCTGCTGCTTTGTAGTTTCAGAAGGATAAGGGCTCATGTGGGAGCAAGTTCTTTCCAAGAGCAATTGAAAAAATTCTCTGCAATGAAGATGTGCTCCTAGCCTCATGAATTCCTTCTCTTTTCACAAGAGGAAAGAAATGATATGCTACAATGTTAGCACGATTTAATATGTTGTTTTTCATGTGGACTCCAAATTGTTTTCATTTTTCATATGTTATTTCTATCTCCAGAGCACACCAAAATAACATTAAAATCAGGTATCTATTTTTATTGCCTTTTAGAGCTCTTTAGATTTCTAAACACATAAACTGTTCTTACTGGGCAGGCTGTGAACAGACAGAAAGCATGAGAAGTGTCGGCCTGTTCAAAGTGCACAGGAAATGCTACTTAGCATGTCCCTAGTCAGGAATCTTGAGCACAAATGGGGAACAGAACTCTGTAAACCCATTAGGCAGTGGGAAAGAGCGAATCCATCCTCCCTTTTCTCTTAGCCTTTATCGTGCTAATTTCACACTTCCCCTCTTTTCCACGAGTCTCAGAGAAACAGCCATTAGACTTAATGAGACTCCCCTCCCTTTCTAAATTTTATGGTGACTGTCAGGCCACTCAGATCCCTTGTAAATGAACTCACTTGTTTCTAACTCTTCTCTGAACCAATCTTGCTTGCTTTTATAAATGTGCTCTGTGGTATCCTAGCCACAGGCATCAGTCACTGCTAGTGCCACCAAAGAGATCTTGTTCTCCGTGGCTGTCTTTCCTGGGGCCTTACTAATCCTGGTGTAAGGTTTTAGCTCCAAATTATGCCTGCGGCATTTAGCTCCAGGTTTTACCCCACACATAGCCAATGAAAAGGCTGCAAAAGAAATATCAGAGAGAGACAGGATCTTGTACTAGACACACCTGCTCAGGTGAGGCTGAGCCAGGCAACTGTGGTGGGACTGGGTGAATCAGGTGTAATGACAAAGGGCTTGGAGGAGTCCAGACTGATTCAACACTAGGCTGTACACCCAAAACTAATACAAATTAATATGAAATATAAGTTAACTATCTAAATACGAGTAATTCAAGCAACACAGCCCTGCAGCTACCAAGAGCCGCTACTTCAGCCCACTGAGAAAGGGACAGCACAGCAATGGAGAATGGAGAGCAACCAATGCTTGTGAGTCAGAGAGACCGCAGGCCTGCACCACAGGGAATCCAGTATGACCAGCGTCAGGCTCACGGGATCGGGACTGACAGGAGCAGTGGAGGTAGCATCAGCCAAAGCAGAAATTCAGTTTTACTAAGTCAGGCACAAAAATATGGAGTTAGACAGAAGGGATACATTCAAAGGGCCACACAAGAGCCAAGCATTTGGTACAGACATACAGGAGAGTAGATAAGCCCCAGGAAAGAAACGTCTGGGATTTAAATGATGTCTGCCCCCCTTTCACCCCCCACATCCCCACTTTGTGGGGAAAGTCAAGGTAGGACTGAGTCTTCATGAGAGAGAACAAGGGGCCCATCTGGGACAAGGAGGAAATATAGCCCAATTTACCCAACTAAATCCCTTAAAGCCCTCATAACTGCTCAAATCTCACCCTACTATTAGCTTTACTGTTTGTGATAGTGATGTCTATGGCAACTCTGGTTCTGTTAACAAAAATAAATAGTTTTAAGAGCAAAGGGCACCTTACCCTACTGTTGATTTATACAATTGTTTCTCTACAGCTACCTCTGCACTCCTAACGGCCAAGGGGCAGGTATCCCCTGGAGTGCACAGAGTCTCCCTCATCATTTCAGACAGAGATGACAGGCAGTGTGAGACTCCAGAGAGTCTGACTCTGGAGGTCTGTCAGTGCAACAACAGAGACGTCTGCGCAGCCCCAAGCCCTAGGCCCAGGTATGAAGATGAGTCGTCTTGGAGGCTGGGGCCTGCTGCCATTGGCCTGATATTCCTTGGACTTTTGCTGTTGCTGTGTGAGTATTCCAAAGCTTCATTCTTTTTTTCCACGGGGTGTCAGCATCTGCAGAGGCCTTCCCAGTACATGGGTGATGTATTCTGCAATGCAGAAGAAAGGCCCCCTGGTTGTTTTACACGCAAAGCTAGGGAGAAATGGGACGTTCGGGAAGGATCTTAAATGTTTAAAGTTAACGTGTCACCTGCCAACAATCTTCATTCATGCACAGCAAAGCAGGTCATATATGATAGTCATAACCTATAGTCATAAGTGTTAGACATTAGCATAAGAAATAAGCAAGTCATAAATGTTAGACATTCAGAAAACAGCACAAGAGAATCAATCAAGAGGGAAAAAATAAAGCATGAACACTCTCTACACACACACTCCAGTAACATTCGTGGTCAAAACAATGACTTTATCCGAGAGCGGGACACTTTCTAAAATGTCTTCGCCATATTCAAGTCTCATGAGTTTCTAAAGGAAAGAGAGAACTTTGGGCAAATAAATTTAGGAAAAATATATAGGTTATCATAGGCTTTGAACTTTATGATACACATTAATATATCATAGGTTCTAAGACGTTATTGTTTAATTCAACATTTCCTCAAAGTAGCTTAGCACCTGAATACATACCTCCTTTAAAGTTTATATACATGATATGATTAATTTTATTGGACACATTTGGGAAAACTACACACATGTGTTATTTTTAATAAGAGTAAAATATATTGATTCAGTAGAGGGTTTCTAAAAAGTTGCATTTAAATCAAAATCTTGTGAATCAAATCATATTTTTAATTTAAGAACTTCTGGTAAATTCTTGTATAAACATGAGAAACCCTTGATAAATTCACAATCACTTCCCTAATCTATTATAAAACCACAGACTTTTAGAGTTAAAATGATTTTTCATTATGATCAAATCCACTTCAACCCATTAACTTAAATTTTAACTTATGTAATATTTTTAAACCACATATAAGTACAGAAAATTAAATGACAGGCACAAATACAATCATAACAAATTATATAGTTGTAAATAAATATTAATAATATCATTAACAGATATTAATATTTGTACCTATATAACCTTATAACTATAATCACTACCTAGACTTAATAGATACTAAGATTTTTGTATTTTCTCAAGTCTCCTTTTTTTTAAAAAAAGAAATTGTTAGTTATACCTACATCTAGTGGCCTACCATACATGCCATATATTCTTCCTCTTTCCCCAAAAGTGTTTACTATTCTGAAGTTATTGTGCAGCATTTAGTTTACTAGCTGATATCGACAACCATAGTTTCAGTTTTTCAATATCATATTAGTTTCAACAAAGATTTTTCAAATGCCTATACATGAGTGTTTATTCTAGCTCCCAAATGAAATGGGAACTTGATTCTTGTTTTCATGCTGTTCATAGATTTATGTGTGTCTAACTATATGGGGGAAAGTTATGCCATGATAAGAGCTATAATGGAAGGGAATAAAGAAATATTGAATAAGCTTTAAATATTGAATATTGAATAAGCAAAATCTTGAGCCTTGGAAAATGTGTAAGATATAGTAAGTATGAGGAGAAGGAAAGGTGTTTCCAGAGAGTAACAGCGTGAGCCAAAGCCAGAAGACACTTAGCATGTTTTAGGACCAAACAGCCTTGGGAAGCCAACACATGGGAAAACTGTGAAGAGGAAGCTGGAGAATGCTTTGGGACTAATTTTAAAGGGCTTCCAAACACATGGTATGTGCACTTTGAGATCTGAGAAAGGGGAGTTGCTAAACATAGTTGAATAAAAGATGAGCATGATCGTGTTTATATTTTAGAAAGATAACACAGGCAGCAGAGCATACTGCAAAGTAGAAAGAAAGGAACAGTTAGGGGGTTATTGTTATTACAATAATAACAATAAAAGAGAGAGGCCAACTTTAAAGCCTTGATGTCAGACCGGAAAGAGGCATAACAGGGGTAGGTGGAGAGGAGTTGGAGACTGATGGACAGAAAGAGTGGACAGGAAGTCCAGGTGAGCCATTTAACTCAGTTGTTGCTGAAACCATTGAATGGAATTTAGAATATCAAAAAAGGTGCAGCTGTGTGAGGTGGCCAGAATGAGTCTGATTTTGAAATGTTAAATCCTGAAGCGTGGCTATGTCCTGCAGGTCACTGAACCTTTAGATTGTGACTCAGGGTGGCAGTCAGAGGAAAATACCATGTTATTCCCACAATCACACTTCTTTCATGTGATCCCGGAATTTGCAAAGTGCCATGTTTTAATTTTGTACAGAATAGAACATACATTTCTCAGTATGTAGAAATACACTCAACACTTTGAAAATTTTTCTGTGGATACATATAAAAACCATACATCACACATATAGTGATAAATAAATAAGTTTCCTAAGACTAATTATAAAGCCCACCTAAAAATACTGACCATACAGGTGGACATCACCTTTCAAAACTAATTTATCAACTCACAATATTCAACCCTTCCCAAACATTTAATAAAGTCATGTAATAGAAAATGACAATAAACAAAGCTTTTAGAATTATCATTTATATAAATGTTATATTAAATTTTGAGAAAATATAGTAATTACATCCAACCTACTTTATTTCATACAGTCTAATGTTACATATATATGACTGAATAATTTGCATAATTGATTGGCCCATCCAAACAAATACCAGCAAATCCTTTTAGAGCTCACTACCAAATCTTTTACCCATACTAACCCATGTAATCTTTAAAACAATCTATGATTCATTTGTCCAAGGTCCTCTTTTTATTTTAGAATCTCATGAGACTTGAATATGGCAAAGACATTTTAAAAAATGTCTCACTCATGGATAAAGTCATTATTCCAACCATAAATATTACTGGAGTGTATGTAGAGTGTTCATTTATTCTTTGGATGAGTTAATGGAGGCAAGAGAAGATGATACAGCTTCCAGCTGGTGACTGGTGGAGACAAAAATTGAAACCCTAGAAGTCCGACTCTCACGGCTGTGCTCTTAGAGAAACACCTCACTAGCTGCCTCTAAGTGAACTGAGTTCAAAGGTTAGACTCCAAAGGCCTTTACAGGCCAGAGGCAGGAGTGTGGTCCCTGATAGCCTGGGAAGCGCTTCCTTCACTAGCATGAGAATGGGGTTCATCTTTATTGCCCAGAGGTGCCCAGAGTCACTGAAAGAATGATAATCACCTTGGCAGGAAGGCCTCTCCAATCTAGGGGCTGTTAAATCACAATTAAGACTGTGCTGATATTAGATCATCACTCTGGCTTGCAGAAGGAGTTTGCTGGTTTGTTTGCTGTTTACTAAGGGATCGTTAGAGACCAGATTATTAAAACATCATGCCCACCAAAAACCTTGACCATCCAGATGTGTATTCCCTTGATATCATGCACACACAGCCTCAACATGTACAAATAAATGCAATAATAAAATAAATAAATTATGAAAAAAGATGGAGGAACTGAACCACCTTTATCAGTAGTCAAACAGTGCCTATTTTAAGATGACAATATACATATCACAAGAATGATCTGACCTGTCTCCTTTATTTCATAATCATGAAATACTAGCATGCTTAATTTACCAAATTTTATTTTATAGAAACTAACTATGCTTTCTATTAGATTTGCTATATGTATTATATTAAAAATATTGCATATTCTTTGTGACATTTCTGACAAGTGTCATGTCAGATCATTTCCAAGTGATTCAAATGTTTTGATACTATGTTTTCCTTTATGCTAGTGGCCCCCCTTCTGCTGCTGACCTGTGACTGTGGGACGGGTCCCCTAGGGGGAGCAACGGCTGGATTCATCCCAGTTCCCGATGGTTCAGAAGGAACAATTCACCAATGGGGAATTGAAGGAGCCCAACCAAAAGACAAGGTGAGGATCCAGTTTGTAAAACGTGTAGTTCAGTTATCTAGAGCAAAATTCTATTTATATTCAGGCAGGAACAGGGGTAATGGGGTACAAAAAAAGAGACTCCTTGACCCTGCAAGGCCCCTTGTGAGTCAGGGCTAAAAGGAATGGAGCCCTTCAAGGTCTTAGTTCTTCAAATGTCAAATCATAAAAATGGTTATTCCTACAAGAATGTGGGTTTCTTGTAATGTTGTCATTTGCAAAGGGCCACAAAATCTAGTTCATTTTTTAATGTATTTATTTTTTAATATGGTTTGCAGGAAATCACAAATATTTGTGTGCCATTTGTAAACTCCAATGGAACTGATTTCATGGAAAATTCTGGTAAGTGGACATAAAGTTTATTTTTGAAAGTAATGGTGGGTTAAAGAAGAAATATTGAAAAATAATAAGCATTCTAAGTTCTTTTCTTAACAAATTGCACATATGTGTACGTGCTGGGAGATGGTATCATTGAAATGGTTTATTATTAGTTTATTAGTCAAGTCCATGACCTAGCTCTGGATTCAATAAGCTCATTTGCTCACTGATGCCACTGTTTTTAGTATCTGAAAATTTGTTATTCTTTTTTCAAACTGTAGTAAAGTGAATTACAGCTCTCAGACAGTCAATTATGAATTTTTTAATTAGAAAAGATATCACACATCTAGAAAAATGTAAAGGAAAACCAAACAACCACTACGTACCCACCACCCAACTTTGATTATTTTTAACATTGGTATTCTTTGCAGTCAAGGCCTCATGTGTACACATCCTCAATCCTGTTGTGTCTTCATCCCCCAGGGCTAAGAGTATCCTGATTTGAGTTCAATAACCAATTCTTATTTCAATCATAATGGGACTAGATCCTTTATGTTGTCGTATAGGTGAAATTATTTTTCTTTGGTTTACCAAAGACTATTTTGCTCATAATATCTCCATGCCACGACTAAAGCATACACTAGAGAAACAAAGAAGACCTGCCTAATATTAAATTTTTTCTTAATTCCATACTTAGCAACAGATTGTTTTTAAATATGCAGCCTGCAAATCTGCATGAGATGTCCCCAAAAATGCAGCTCTGTGTTTTCAGCTGTGACCCCAGTCCTCACCTGCTGTCCCACTATAATTACATAGCAAAAACTATATTCAGAATTCACTAGGACAGAACATTCCATGAAAGTGTAATGTAAAGATAACAGGCAGAATAGTCACAACTCATTAAATTGTCCTTAAGCACCAAGGCATCAAATTAGCATCTGCTAATTTGCATGTCTCCTCTTTGGTTTTCCTATTGAGCCAACATGACAAACTTAATTACAATTTTTTTCCCTGAAAACAGACAAGTACTGCATTAGAAGCTTTCCATGACCGTATGCTGAATATTTTGTTTTTACTCTTCCATTTAAGGCTATTGTCACTGAAAATCCACTTCCTCTGTATATTTTTCAGTTAGTATGTTTTCAGAGCTACTTCATCTGCTAATATCCCCTGTTACGCTCTCACCTTCTCTGTTACTCTCACATAACAGACTGTGGGATGTTCTTATCACCTCTAGTCACATAATTGTGTTTTCTCCCACTGATTTGCTTTACCTGATATCATGGCTATCAAAGACCAGTAATAAGAAAAATCACAGCATGAGATGTTACAGAATTTTCTCCCTCCTTTTTAGAAGTTTGTACAAACACATGCACCAGAAGAAGGGTGGTGGAAGAAAATTTAGGAACAGAGAGGACCACCAAGCTTGAAACGGCTATAGGATCTGGAGCAGATATGGGAGCTGCTGCGGGGTTCAGAACCACCACGGGGCTCGGCTTCTGTTCTGCAGAACAGTCAGGAACCATGCAGACAAGGCATTCCACTGGGGGCGCCCAGAGGGAATGTGGTGAAGGAGAAATAAACATGAATTTCTTGGAGTCCTACTTTTCTCAGGTAATTTGGTGAAAAACTCTGTGACTCTGATATCTTATTGACATTACAGATCTTTTTACTTGACTATATTTCAGTTTTGCAGTTCATTGTTTTCACAGCTTGTGAAAATGTTAGACAAAATAAGGGTTCTTTGCCTAAATAATACAGATAATCTAGGATGGCTGCCCAAATTGGGCTACTGGTCAAAAGGAATTATAGGTAAATAGACACAAAGTAAGAGAACGTAGCAAGTGGCACCATATCCTTCCAACTGAAATAGCAACAGACAGCAACATCTTTTGCATTTCAGGATCAGCGGCATCCTTCTTAGGAATACAAAGCAGCTTATTTTGTATTTCCTGTACCATAAACGATGTCAGAACACATGTGAATATATTTGTATGAGAAAGGGTTATAGTATTCTTCACATTTTCAAAGGAGCCCGAAAAAAGTTGAAGAACCATTCAATCAATAACCCAAAAGTAAAAGGGGGAGGAAGGAATGTGATCGAAGATCAGATGAGCATGGAACCAAAGAGGGACAAGGGTGCAAGAACAGAGAGGACTGTGGGAGGCAGGTTGCTTGCCTCCTGGTTGGGGTGCTGTCATTAGAATAGATCTCACATATAGATTTGGTATCAGAACTGGTGGTAAGTGCCAGGATCTTGTCCTTGTATGAGCAGATGAAGGCTAACACTGTGTTTGAGGGTAGACCGGCAGGGAACACTTGATTGGGATGAGGGTCCTTGGGAAATTCTGAGATGGTGTGGGCTCTAGTTATGGGACAGGCTCCCACAAGACCTGCAGGGTCTCGGCAAAGTCTCCAGTCTGGGTGAGAACTATGTCAGATGGTGCACGGTGGAATGCCTCTTCTCTACTCCCAAAGACACATGTTAACACAAGTACACATAGGGACCCTTACACTTGGCATAGGGAGTAACCTGTAGGCTTCGTACACAATTGTTTGGTAGGCCTAAATCCATGTAAGTGCCTTCAGAATCACAAATTAGATTATGAACCTAGGCCAGACTCAATTTTGAGAGAATGTCAACTACACTAGTCTCCAAATGATTTCTGTATGTCTTTCCAACTATGGAGTACCTAAATTACACAATCATGAGCAAATCTTGAGTCCTATGAATGGTATTATATTCTTCATCTGAACTTCTTATAAAATTCATTTTTCTACTTTTTTGCACCTTTAGAAAGCATTTGACTGTGCAGAGGAAGAGGACGGCCAGGAAGCAAATGACTGCCTGCTGATCTATGACAACGAAGGACTGGGTGCCCCTAGTTCTCCTGTGGGCTCCCTGGGTTGCTGCAGTTTTATTGTCGATGACCTGGATGAGAGCTTTTTGGATTCTCTGGGCCCTAAATTTAAACAACTTGCAGAGATAAGCCTCGGGCTTGATGACAAAGCCAAACAATCTCAGACACACAACAAAAACAGCAGTTCTGGGATTGGATGCTGTGACCATTCTGTAGAAATCCAGCAGTCAGGATGTTCTAGGTGCCAGATTTCATCAGACAATCAAGGAGCTTCTGCTCTGTCTGCTTCTTGCTCTGTCTTCCAACCCGCCATTCCCATCCCCGACCCTCTGCAGCAGCGTAGCTGTTTGGTGAGGGAGACTTACTCAGCGTCTGGCTCCCTCGTGCAACCTTCTATGGCAGCCTTTGATCCACTTCTCGCGCAAAATGTTATAGTGACAGAGAGAGTGATTTGTCCCATTTCCAGTAGTCCCGGCAGCCTGCGTGGTCCAACTGAGCTACGTGGGTCATGTAATATGATTTGCACAGAAGATCCTTGTTCCCGTCTGATATGACCAGAATGAACAGGAACCACATGCTGGTTGCACAAGGATAGCTGGACCAAATTATCCAGAACAGCATAGCAAGTCTCACGGCAGCGGTCTAATTCGCCGCCACTTACTTGCTACTCTGACAAAGTGATCGTAATTACAGTTTTTTCTAGTTCGTGTCCCCAAAGTGAATATGTTGCCACTCTTAATTCTCAAATACTATTCAAGTGGAATTAAATTTTAATGTTTTTTTGAAAAATCTTAACATATTGAGTAAAAAAATGTCCCAACAATCTTTAAACATCTACTTTTGCAGTGCCGAAGAACTTTTGCAGTGCTCATCCCTTTAAAAATGCAATGAACTTTTAGTAGATTAAGCACTTGGAGTCAAGAACCCAAGTTCTTGTCTCTCTCACCTTCTCTTACATCACTAATAATGATGTAAGAGTCCTAGGTGCTTGCTAAAGCATTTTGAGCTACTCGAGAAAGAAAAGAAAAGAACTAGTCACAGCTGAACCTTTTCCATCTTCTTGGTGCTGGGAGACCCTACCTGCATCTTTTGCTCAAGCTAAGAGCTGTTGGCTTATGCATTAAA
This sequence comes from Carollia perspicillata, assembly GCA_004027735.1. Lineage (NCBI taxonomy): Eukaryota > Metazoa > Chordata > Mammalia > Chiroptera > Phyllostomidae > Carollia > Carollia perspicillata. The sequence goes on from PVKM010011525.1 coordinate 18,707, forward strand.
CTTGCTACGTCTATACGCCTCATATTCTAACAATAAGATGATTTTATCATAGAACATTTGAGAAAGTTTAGTATAGTGTAAATAGTATTTTGGGTCTCTGTAATCATCTTGAAATGATCTAGCCAAAGAAAATGCACTCCTTCCTATATACTTCTCAGTAACAAATCCTATGTTAATAGTTAAAAGTGGTCCTTATTTTTTAAATGTCAGTGGGCCGGTGTAACTTTCATATGACATGCATGATGTTTATTATGTTAACAATGTTTACAGACTTGTGGAAATTCAAACCATGGCTTTTCTCATAAGCAGAAGGGGCTTCTGACTAGAATAACACAAGGTTAAATTTGTAAATATGTATTATAAATAGAATTTCAGGTCAAACAGGAAATGAAAAAGGATTATCAGGAAACTCTTTTTTTTTAAGCCTCCTTCCTTTTATGTTAAACAGGTACAGCAATTTAATTCTTGAACGTAACATGGTTAGGTTAGTGAAGGTTTAGAATGTATTATTTCGTGCATGTTACCATAATGACAATGCAGTTCTTCGCATCATTTCTGGTCCTTCGAGATCTTCAGCCTTTAACCTGTAGAGAGCACCCTATCTGCTTGTCGACATTATTGTCTTAGCTGAGTCTTTAAAAGGTCATTGTCCAGCCCTATTATCTCTAATTACATGTAAAATTCTCCTTCCATTTTTTGGCCATATTCAAAACTGATACTTGTTTTTCCAGATGGAATGCAAACTAATAAAGTGCTTGTGTTTTAACCCAGAAAGGTACAGTCTTGAGGATACCTTGGGGGAAAGAGACCCCCTAAAATTTCTTACATCTAGGATTCTTCCCTGGCCCAGATGCCTTGACTACCAGGAAGGCCTGTGCTAGAACAGCCTGAGAAGTGCAGGCAGCCTGTTCTTCCAAGACAAGGCTGCTGCTGCAATAAGGCTCACAGTGCACTTGTCTTGAGGTGAGGGAGACTTGACCCTGTGGAGCAGTCTGCTGGGTCCTGAGGAAGTCCCCTTGCTATTAACCCTAGGCACCTCTTCTGTGTCTTTTCAAAAGATGCTTTCTGTAGGAGCTAGCGCACACACAGTTGACCTGTGCCTCTGTTTATACACAAAAGTGAAGTCAATAGTCATAATAACTCTCATTCCAAGTTCAAAAGTATACTAAGGATCCTCAAAGCATTTTAACTTTGCCTCTTAAAAGCCCACCTTATCAGAACTGGGAATTATGTTGCATCGTCAGATGGCAGAGGAAACCATGCCATTGTAACAAAGGTTATATAATGAAATAATTGAAATGAAATGTGTTTTGAAATAAAACTAGATCAATCTTGTCTAGGAAGACCTAAAAATTGATTTGCCGGGTAAAATTAAATTCAAAGCAAAAAAAATGTATGTGTATATTTTCAAAAATAAAAACTGTTTGAAGCAAATAAAAAAATGTAACTGTCTATTTACTTGATATATCGTCAATTTTAAACAGTATACAGTAAACCTTTACCAGTATGACATTGTTTTAAAAAACTGATGACCAATTTCAGAGTACTTCCTTAACTATTCGCTAAAATTACTCTTTGCAATTAATTCAAAACTTTGATATAAGAGAGTGGCTTACCTCTATGCTTTCATCAGTTATTACATTTTTTCCTAGCTGAGACTTCTCTGCATCCTTCCAGGCAGGATGGAAATACCTGAAGACTCCAGACGTCTTCTTCAGGTAGATCTAGATGGTGTCGGGTGAGGTCAGAGCAATCTTTTACTAACTGGATGCTATAACTCATTTACTTGTTTGATACTTTAGAATCATCTTTCAGGCAGAAGTTTCATCATTCTACGATGACTCAGAGAGAAAAGCTGGAATAAAGAAAGGTAAGGTTTCTAGCCGCCCGTGATGAAAAAAAATGGACCATGGCTCTGGTGACAGCCGGTGGCCACAGTGGTGGGTTTGCTCCCCAGGAAATGCCTATTATTACATCTTTTTTAAAGAAATGCCATGAAGTCAGTCCCTTCAGAACTTCAGATCTTGCTTTTGACTGACCTTCCTCATTTTTCAATGCAGACTTGGCCCTGGGGTATGGGAAGCAGAAACTGGATTGGAGTGGATATTGAGTGAAGAAAAGTGGATGGCTTGCCTTGGATGTTGCTACTCAATTTCAGGAAAATGAAAGCCATGTAGGTAAACTCCAAAAATATCACCAGTTTCTCCTATTCGTAGAAAATTCAAGGAATAAAAACCTTGACTTTTAAAAATCAAGACTGTAAAAGGAATACATTCAAATGACCAGCTTCAATGTAACTAACGATTTAAAAAGTAAAAGTTCAGGATCTTTCCTTCTTGTTCTTGGCAACTCAGCATTTTCTCAACTCCTTTACTGGGTGTACAAAGAGTAATTCTGAACCACAGATTATATGGCTTAACACTTATTCAACAGAGTGTAAGACTATTTTATGTAGGGGGAATAAGTGGTCAGAAAACAAGACAAAAATCATTTAAATTCCAGGTGACAGAAAGGACACATTTTCATGACGAATACTGAGACTCCTTCTCCTGACCCAGACTACACAGGATTCGCTCCATGACGAGACACCAAGACATTGGCCATTCTAGGTTGGTGTCTTTATTTTCTTTTTCATTTATACAGTGACTTTTTTTCAAATATAAACCGAACTATCTAAACACAACACAGATGTAGTTAAAACTCAGAAGAATGATGGTCTAAAGGAGCAAATGTAAATTAATACAGTTACCAGAGTAGGAAGAAATGAGAAATGGGTGAGGGCTACCTACCAGGTGGCCAGAGTTACATATTCTAATTTAATTCTTAAAGGAACCGTAAGATTAGAGTCATGAAAACAGAACACAGGAAAAGCAAAGGAACTCCCTCAGGGTCATACAACAACGTGACACAAGCTTAAAGGTTTAATCTCTAATTATTCAGCACTGCTGAAAATGATTACTCTCAGAATAATCTGTTTATTTTCAGCTCTAAGACTGAATAGAACATGAAAATTTAAAAAGAATACAAAGAGAACAATGAAATTTGTTTTTTAAAAAACTTTAAAAGATCAGAAATCTAGATATGATTCTAAAGATTAAAGAATCACTATAATGTAGACACACACACACACACACACACACACACACACTGGGTGGGCAAAAGTAGGCTTACTCGAAACACAGTCTATTCTTGCATTATTATTTACTAATTATTGTATTATTTCCATATGAACAATTGTAAACCTACTTTTGCCAACTCCTGTATACACACACACATATACACACACATACAGAACAAAGAGTTCTACGTATCTTTCTAATGTATCTAACACTGAGAGAGAAAAATAGGGAGATAAAGAGGTAGAGATAGAGAGATGGATTAACAGAATGCAAATAGATGATTTGCTGCTATTTTGAAGTATATGTGAAGTTATTTTTCAGAGCACAATGACCAGCCCTCTTCCACATTTAGTAATGAAAACAAGCTACATAGAAGTAATAGAATTTCTTTTTCAATAAACTCCTTAAGAATTACTCTGACAGTGCACTTTTTAGAGAAGGTTAATTTATAAAAATAACTTTTTAAAAAATGTGTTATTTGCATATGTTGTGAAACGATCGCCACAATAAGTGTCATTAGCATATGTCACCTTTCATAGTTATAAGAAAATGTTTTTTCCTACGATGAGAACTTTTAAGGCCTATTCTCTTAGCAACTTTGAAATATGCAATTCAGTATCATTAACTATAGTGACCATGCTGTACATTGCATCCCCAGGGCTGATTTATTTCATAACTAGGAGTTTGTACCTTTTGAGCCCCTTCACCCATTTCCTACCTCCAGCCCCTCACCCCGGGCCCCTGGCAACCATCAATTTGTTTTCTATATCTATGAGTTTAGTTTTTGGTTTTTTTATTTAAAAAAAACATTGAATGGGTTCAGTCATCTTAGTGTCTCCATGACTATTAGTGGAAAACAACACATTTTTACAACTATTTTAAAGCCATCTCCATTCCTCCTTTATATACTTGAAGTACACAGGAACATTGTATTTCTAGTTTTATGTCTCAGAACACCTCTGATGTTCTCTGTGTGCTGAATTTTCATTATTAAATTAGGAAGCAGTAAATTTCATGTGAAAACACAGAACATCAAATGATGATAATATAAGCAAAACATGAATATCGAGAGATATGTATGTCCCCATTTTCTCAGAAGGCACAGGAAGTATTTATATTGCTTCATAATCAAGAGAGGATTCCAAAAAGATTCCTTAATTATAAAGCAGTACAGAATCAGGTAATTCTGTATTTATTTAAATGACATAATGACATGGTTTTCATTCTTGCAAGGAGGCATTTTCACTAAGCCAAGAATGAGTGTCTAAACACAAAATGTGTTTAGATTAACTTCAGTCATGTCTTCCCATGTCCAACTGACTAGCACTGATAATAAGATTTATACGCTCCTAACTAGGAGGTAAAACACACACAAACACAAACGCACACTCTCTGCCTCAGGTAACCATGTAGCTTGGCATAGCTCAAGCAGTGTCTTTCCATCTTCAAATCCATGGACCAGACACTAATACTTACACTAATACTTAGTGTGTGTTGTAGATACAAAGTTTTTACATGCCAGAAGTTCTTTCTTACCTAAGAAAGAAGGGATTTTTCCCGTCTTTTAGGTAAAACACAATAAAGAGGCCTTGTTGGACCAGTCTTTTACTTATTCTCATCCAGGGCTGACATCCACAACTTTTGATTAGTGAAAAAAAGTGTACTAGGAAATGGAGGTATTAGTCAAAAGGTACAAAGTTTCAGTTGTACAAGAAGAGTAAGTCCTAACTAAGCTCTACCGTACAGCACAGGGCCTACAATTAACAACGTTGTGTTATACACTTAAAATTTTGCTCACAGTGTAAAATTTAGGTTAAGTGTTCTTGCCACAAAAAAAGAATAATGATAACAATCAACAAGATGTTATAAGGAAACTTTTGGAGATGAGGGATAGGTTTATGGTTTAAATTGTGGTGAAGATTTCATGGGTATATACTTATCTTCAAACTCATCAAGTTGTATACATTAGTTATGTACAATTTTTTATGTCCGAAAATTAATGCATAATAAACTCTTAGTCTAATAAATTCTGATAATGTTTATCTTCCTGCATCTTCCCTCTGCCTCTCGGCTCATAAATCACTATGAATTTTTTGCTCAGAAGGTATTTTATTGGCTGCTAATAGTGGCACTCTAGTTGATTTTCTAACTAGATGTTCTTTCTGTATACACTTCCTTGGACCATGGAACTGTCATGCTTTTGTGCTAGCCTTTAAATATTCTTTTAAAGATGCAAACTAACAACAAAGGCATATGCTGCCAAGATGACAGAAGACCTTCTCCTCTGCAAAACAAAGACTCTGTCAGGCTTCCCGGACAAGCCAACACATGCTATTGCTAACTTAGCCAACCAAATCTGGGCAGAGTACAACGTCTCCATGAAAGAACAAGCCAGGAGATGTTATTGAATATTTTGATAGGAAACAGAGTTATCAGGCAAAGAAAACATGCTAAAGTTTGCTGCAAATCAAAACTACTACAGGAGAACCTAAGAGAAATTTTTAAAATTTCATTCCAGCTATTAGTCAATCAAAAATAATGGTGTTAATTCTTCCTATTCATGAGCATGGTATGTGCTTCCACTTATTTGTATCTTTGATTTTTTTCTTCAGTGTCTCATAATTTTCTGAGTATATATCTTTTACATACTTGGTTAGGCATATTCCTAAGTATTTTATTCTTTTCATAGCAATTGTTAAGGGGATTGTTTTCTTAATTGCCTTTTCTGTTGGTTCATTACAGGCATATAAAAATGAAACTGGTTTCTAGATATTAATTTTGAATCCTGCTACCTTGCTAAATTTATTTATCAGTTCTAGTAGTTTCTTGGTGGAATCTTTGGGGTTCTCTCTGTTGAGTATCATGTCATCTGCAAATAATGACAGTTTCTCTTCTTCGTTTCCTATTTCAACACCTTTTATTTCTTCTTCTTGTCTAATTGCTGTGGCTAGGACTTCCAGTACTATGTTGAATTACAGAAGTAAAAGTGGATGTCCTTGTCTTGTTCCTGATCTTAAGGGGAACACTTGTAGATTTTGCCCATTGAGTATCATGCTGGCAGTGGGTTTGTCATATAGGCCTTAATGATGTTTAAGTATGTTTCCTCTCATCCCAATTTGCTGAGATTTTTTTATCACAAATGTGTGCTGGATTTTCTCAAATGCTTCTTCTGCATCTATTGATATGATCATGTGATTTTTATCCTTCATTTTTTTCATGTGGTGAATCACATTTATTGACTTGTAAATGTTGTACCAACCTTGCATTCCTGGAATAAACCACTTGATCATAGTGTATGATCTTTTTGATGCATTGCTGGGTTGCTAATATTTTGCTGAGAATTTTAGTGTCTATGTTCATTAGGGATACTTGCATATAATTTTCTTTCTTTGTAATGTCTTTATCTGGTTTAGGAATTAGGATAATGCTAGCCTTGTAAAATGAGTTTGGGAGACTTCCCTCCTCTTGAATTTTATGAAATAGTTTGAGGAGAGGTGGTACATCTTCTTTGAATGTTTGGTAAAATTCACCTGTGAAGCTTTCTGGTCCAGGTCTTTTGTTTGTTGAGAGTTTTTTTAAATTGCTGCTTCAATTCCACTAGGTATAATCTGTCTACTCAGATTCTCTGGTTCTTCCTGATTTAGTTTTGGAAGATTGTCTGTTTCTAGGAATGTATCCATTTCATCCAGGTTGTTTGGTTCATTGGCATATAGTTGTTCATAATATTTTCTTAAAATCCTTTGTATTTCTTGGGTGCCCATTGTTATTTTTCCTCTTTCATTTCTGATTTTATTTATTTGGGTCTTCTCTCTTTTTTTCTTGATGAGTCTGGTTAAAAGTTTGTCAATTTTGTTTATCTTTTCAAAGAACCAGCTCTTGGATTCATTGATCTTTTGTATCATTTTTTTAGACTCTGTTTCATTTATTTCTGCTCTGATCTTTATTATTTCCTTCTTTCTACTCACTCTGGATTTTTTTGTTGTTGTTGTTCTTTTTCAAGTTCTTTAAATGTACAGTTAGATTGTTTATTTGATCTTTTTCTTGTTTTTTGAGATAGGCCTATAATGCTATGAATTTCCCCCTTCTGATTGCTTTCCCTGTGTCCCACAGATTTTGCATTATTGCATCCTCATTTTCATTTTTTTAAGGTATCTTTTCATTCCTTCTTGATCTCTTTGTTTAATAACATGTTATTTAGCTTCCATGTCTTTGTGTGTTTTTCAGTGTTCTTCTTCTCATTGATTTCTGGTTTCATAGCACTATGGCCAGAGAAGATGCTTGACATGATTTCAATCTTCTTAGATTTATTGAGACTTGTTTGTGCCCTGACATGTGGTTTATCCTAGAAAACGTTCCATGTGCACTGGAAAAGTACATATATGCTGCTGTTTGGGGGTGAAATTCCATGAAGCTATCAATTAAATTCATTTGATTTAGTGTGTCATTTAAGGCCGCTATCTCCTTGTTGATTTTCTGTCTGGAAGATCTATCCACTGAAGTCAATGGGGTGTTAAAATGCCCAACTATACTGTGTTTCTGTTGATCCCTCCCTTTATGTCCATCAAGATTTGCTTCACATATTTAAATGCTCCTATGTTGGGTGCATACATGCTTACTAGGGTTATATTCTGTCATTGGGATGTTCCCTCTATCATTATGTAGTGTTCTTCATCTCTTACCACATAGCCTTGGTTTTAAAGTCTATTGTGTTGCACATAAGTACTACTACCCAAGCTTTTCTTTTTCCTTTCCATTTGCATGAAATATCTTTTTCCAACCCTTTACTTTTAGTCTGTGTGTATCTTTCAATCTCAGATGTGTCCCTTGGAGGCAGCATATATATATATGGGTCTTATTTTCTTATCCATTAAGCTACCTTAGGTCATTTGGTTGGAGCACTTAAGCCATTTATATTTAAGGTGATTATTGATGGATACATATTTAGTGCCATTTTATTGTCAGACTACTTTCCTCTGTTTTGTTTTCTTTCTCTTTTTCTTCTTCTTCTTCTTAAAGCAAGACCTTTAATATTTGTTGTGATACTGGTTTGGTGTTAACAAACTCCTTCAGCCTTTTGTATAGCAAAGGAAAGCAACAACAAAATAAAAGACAACCCATGGAATGGGAGAACATATTTACCAGTACATCTGATAAGGGGTTAATATCCAGAATTTATAAAGAACTTATAAAACTCGACACCAAGAAAAATGAACAACCCAATTAAATAGTGGGCAAAGGACCTGAAAAGACATTTCTCTAAAGAGGACATACAGATGACCAATAGACATATGAAAAGATGTTTAACCTCACTAATCATCAGAGAAATGCAAATTAAAACCGCAATGAGATATCATCTCACACCTGTCAGAATGGCTATCATCCATAAGTTGACAAACAACAAGTGCTGGTGAGGATGTGGAAAAAGGGGAACATTTTTGCACTGTTGGTGGGAATGCAGATTGGTGCAGCCAAATCTGCACCAATGTGGAAAGCAGTATGGAGATACCTTAAAAAATTAAAAATGGATTTGCCTTTTGACCCAATTACCCCACTTCTGGGAATATATCTGAAGGAACCCAAAACATTAATTTGAAAGGACATAAGCACCCCTATCCTCATTGCAGGGTTATTTACAATCACCAGGATATGGAAGCAGCCCAAGTGTCCATCAGTAGATGAGTACACAAACAACTACTACCTGGCCATAAAAAAGAAGATAATTTTACCCTTTGCAATGGTATGGATGGACCTGGAGAACATTTAGCCAGTCAGAGAAAGACAAATACCATATGATTTCACTCATTGTGGAATCTAATGAACAAACTGAACTAACAAGGAAAATGGGGCAATCTCATAGGTGGAGAGCAGGATGACAGCTAGGGGGTGGGGAAATTAGGGAGTAGAGTGATTGAACAAAAAGGAAAACGGACTCATGGACATAGACAACACTGTGGTGATTTCTGGGTTATAAATGGTAATGGAAAAAATACAATAAAGATTAAATTAAAAATAACAAAAAGTGACAAAATAATCGTTTGTTAAACACATCTTAATGATTAACAATGGTAAACTTGAAATGTTTTTGTTTGATTTGTTTTTTTTAATTCTGTGTTTTAAGTTAATGGTTAAGAGTTCAGGCTTTGGAGACAAAGTACTTGAGTTCAAATTTCACCTTCACCTCTTACTAGCTGTGTGTCTTTGGGCAAGTTACTTAACCTCTTTGTAATTTATAATTTAAATTTTCAAAATGGACTCAAATCAAAGTTAAGAGTACTGACCTCCAAATAACTGAAATCACACAAATTCCAAACACCTATATTATCTGATCCAAAGCTTGTTTTACAGAAGCTGAGAGAACAGGCTAAAAAGTAATTTGATCAAAGACAAAGTTAGGAATTGACTAGGTTAATTCTCTTTCTGCAACTCCAGAATGCAACTGTGATTTTTCTTTTTCACTAATCTTCTGCTTTAGCCATGGACTTGTTCTGTCTAGTCTATTCCGCACTGGAAATTCCCCTGCATACACAAGCAAATAGAGATAAACAGCCAAACGCATAAGAATCTGTAATTTTCAGCTGAGCTTCTTTGGAAAAGGGCAGAGTGGGAGGCTTTTTTCCCCTACGAGTTCTGATTATGTTATTTCCACCAAGTAGACTAGAGCAGCTGGGTGGCTTTGGGGGGAAATTTACTTGAAAATAAGCATGACAGAAATCATGCTATTGTCACAACCTCCAGTAGGACACAAACACTAGGTGATGCTACTAAAATAGCAATTATTGCACCACAGAAAAAAACAGCCATGCTTTATGTTCAGTTTCAACGTGATTTGAAGTGCCAAGTTTCTGGCAAAGTGAAAAGAGATTTGTTTGTAAAAGCTACTTCATCCAATATAAAATGAAAGGAAGTGAAGTTTGTCTTTATCTTTACATGTATTTTTACCTTATTTCTAGGACATGATCTGCCTAATGTTTTCATAATCAATCACTACCTGCTGCTTCCTTTAAAAATGTGACCATAACTAGTTGATAAGTTTTTTAATTATTTGATAAATTCATTCATGATAAAGTATAAATCACACAAAGCACTTTGTTACTACCCCTTGGAGTAAATATCTGTTGACTCAGAAAGCAAAGTGACTTCTTTTTATCACTAGGTCACCGGTCAGGAGGCAGAGTGTTTGGTCCACCAACACTTCCCAGGGTTGCTCAAATCCTGTATCTGGCCTCTGTCCCTGTGGGACCACAGAGGACCCCAGGGACTCGGGTTTCTCACTCCGACCAAATGACCAAATGCATCTAGTCTCTAAGAAATACAAGTAAAGAAACATATTCTATAGAATTTCCACCCTCTTGTTATTCCTGACAATCAAGAAGCCCCAATCTTCCTCTATTTTTGGTTTGTTTCAGATGGCTTCTTCATACATACCTCTAAAGTGAAAACCCAAGGCATAAAGAACAATAAACCATACTCAGTGAACGTAAGATTCCAATTATTGAATATTCTGAGGCTTAGACTGATTCCCCCACGGTGCCACACAATGGAAACTCACCATGACACTTCTACGGGCCATAGAGCATTTCCTCAAGTGAGCTTTCACATGGCGCTTACTTTGTCCAACTCACACGGAGCTTACGGAGTTGAGCAAAGTAAGCTCCCGGTAATACTGCTCTGCTTAACTGGTTGAGTTGTCATCAAATTTACTGGTGACTTCAGATGAATTTTCTAATCCTAAAATTAAGAAAGAAGTACAGTGATACAGTCTCTTCCTCTTTCCCACCCGTGGGAGAATTAGTCACAAGAAGTCACTGCTGACTGACCTTGATGGTAATAGCTGATTCTGCATGAAATGGGTGTGACCCTCCAAAGGTATGATGTTATTCAGGTTCAGCTGGGGAAAAAAAGCTACAGTAAAATAACAGACAATTGCCTAGTAAAATAAGAGGTCTGCTTTCAGAAATATAGTAATGTTCATAATGAAAATTATCATTTGTTTTTAAATCTTTAAAGCCAACTATCTTCCAACAAGCTGGTAAGGGTCACTGTGATCATTAGAACTAAATTATCAGGAGCAATTTTCTTCTCTTTGTTTTAGGGAGGAAGAAAAATAATTTCCACCTTAAAAGGGTAGAAAAAAACTACAATATTTTTCTCACCCCATAACCTTCATTGTTTCAAAGTTCTGCTTAACTGGTTTGCCTAATATTGGAACATATTTCTGTCCAATAAAAATCCCTATTTTATGTAGGAACTAGATGAAGTTATGAAAGGCCCACTGCAAAAAGAAAAAGAAAAAAATGGACAGCTCACACAAAACAGGTTTAGAAACAAACATTTTCCTGAAATGCTCAATCACTAGAGACATTCTGATTTTCTTCTTTACATCTGAAACCTACTTCAGCACTCCAGTTCCCTGAGTGCCTATGAATGAAAGCGAGTTAGTTAAATTACTATTTACCATATTAATAGATTTTCCATTACTTTTGATATAAAAATAAAGTTACTACACAGAAATTATTTGCCATTCAAAATATCTAATTTGAGATTCAAAAATAACGACGTTACAACTTTTGGTCAGCAGGGCTCTTACAAGTTTGTCCTCCAGAGTAGTGATCCCCAATATTTTTTGTGCAGGACACCTGTGACAGACCGCATGCTGGTGGACAAATTCACACTCAAGCTCTGTGCGCAGGGCTGGAACCCGCCCTCTGTCTCCATCTGAAGGGGAATGTCAAAAATGTGAGTGAGTGTTGTCATTACTGAATAACTTTAAATGTGCTCTAATCATCGTAACAAATAATTCACAAATTGATGAACAGATTACTACATTGACTGGTATGGTACTGAAATAAAAAACAAAAACAGATTCTGAGAGCAAATTAAAATGAGTACCTGAATATCACTGAATCCTTGTTTTTACTTTAAAATGGAATATGTTATTTACTTTTGAGATGCTACTTCTCTCTGCTAAAGTCATTATTCTAAATCATTCTGAAAAGATCTTTAATGCCAGTATCTTGCTTCCACGATTGCTCTCCAAAGCTATCGCAATTGCTTCTATTTTACTTCTTTGTTATTCCTAAGAATGTCACTTGTCCACATGCGAAAGAACTGCCAAGAAACCAGCACTCTTTGCTGTCTTCTAAGGGTTTTTTCTGCGTATCTCCCCAGGTCGTTAGTCACATGGGGTCAGCAAGATGGTTTCTGTCTGACACTCTGAGTAAACACTCCTGTGTCTGCTATAAACCTGCAAATCCTGTCCTGCAAGCACCAAATTCCAGTTTGGGGCTGCTGTTAGCAACCAAACACTCCCAGCCTCTCTTCCCCAGCCACTGCTATCTCCCTTATCTTTCCAAGAATTCCCATAACAAATCCGAGGCTGAAACCAAAGCCAGAGATTGGTCCTGAAAATGGAGTTGGGTAGATAAAATTGACATTCCCAAGAGTCACACTCCCCTAATGAATGCTTCCTTTGTTCAACTCCAGAGGGAATGGGGATTTGTCCTACAGTTTATGGTTTCACACTTGTTCCCCCTGTAAAGAAAAGAGCCTTAATGAAGAGGAGGAACACAAAAATGTTCTCCATAGGCCTCTGAACTCTGGCCACTTTATTCTGTTCAGGCAATTGTGAGGGAGGAGGTGTTACCCATAGTGCACCAGGCCTCCCAGCACACCCCTCCTCAGTGCAGTGACGTTTTCTCTCATCCTTCCAGGAATATAATATTCTCTTGCTCTTTTCTCCTTTATCCTCATTTTACACACACACACACACACACACAATCCTCCAAAATAACCTTGAAAATGTATTCACTTATTCACTTATTCACACATTCAAATAATATCTGCTAATATCTGCTGAAGACCTTCAATGGATCAGGCACTGTTTTAGGTGCTAGATACATCGCAGTCCACAGAGAAAAAACCCAGCCCTCATGAAGTTTACATTCTAGTGAATGACAACAGATAATAAATAAGTAAACACATAGTCTTATAGACTGTGATGTGCCACGAAGGAAAAATGAAGCAGGGGAAGAGGGTGGGGAGCGCTCTGGGGGTGGGAGTAGTCACAACGATTCAATGGGTGGTCAGAGAAGGCCTCACCGATAAAGCAGTATTTGCGGGCGAGTTAAGAGCGAGGGAGTAAACTTTGTGTCTGGAGGAGAACCTTCTAGGGAAAAGAAACAGAGAATGCAAAGGCTCTGAGGTGGAGCATGCCTGGTACATTAGCTGTGTCATGCTGTGATATAAGTAACTGATAACATGCAACCCTTCCAGTAATATGCAAGCAATGTGAGAGCCTCCAGCTAAAGAATTTTAGGCATTAGTCAGTAGGGACATCAAAGCCTTGCTAAGGTTTCCAAGATAATCAAGATAATTGCTACTTTGTATACACCTCAGTCCAGCATTACTACAGTCTTATCACCCTTTAAAAGCAGTATGATTTATTTTTTAAAAATCTCTTAAGATGTGTTCAGCACTCTACTTAGATCCAAGAATAGACAACTCTATTTTCTTTGCTGAGCCAAATCCTGTTTTGCACCTATAGTATCTTCTCCTAATTTTCCTCTGTTCCATGAACAAAGTCAACAATCTCCGTAGCCATAGAGACTTTGGGTCCAAGAGGCCAGTTCTCACAGTGACTCACAGGGAGCCCATGGGGAACGGCTCAGTCAGACACCTGACTCACTGCACAAGGCTCCCTCACGCTTTCAGGGCGCTGCTCTGTGGCTGTGCTCTCACAGCTGACTACGGTTGTCCCCAAAGTGTGTGACTGTTCATTAAAAATATGCTGGCTTTCCTGTAACAGACCATAGGGCTTGCAGTCTGCTGGGCTTCCATTATTACTCTGTAAATTCTAGCTCAGTAAGGCAACAAAGTTTTTCCCACCCTGTTATCACAAGAGGATATCCCCCAGCCCCAAGTTGGCCGAGGCTCTTTGGTTCATCTAACTGGAGAGTCCATGAGAATCTCAACATCCTGACTGTGATGTCAGGATATGTGATGTCTGTGATGTCGCTCTTGCCTTGGTTTCTGTCGAAAGGAACCATGCTCCTTCTCCAGATTAGAGGGAAGAAAAATCCTCTTCCATTTATCCATACTTGATGTAATATATTGTCTTCTTAGCTGGCCCCTGAACTCCTCCAGCTTTGCCCTGTCCATCTCTCCTGCCACACTCAAGTCCATGCATATCCTGGACACTTACACCTTGAACTATCAGCCAGGGCACTCGTACCCC
>PVKM010011526.1:0-33052 GCA_004027735.1 Carollia perspicillata
ATATATATATGCATATATATGTCAGTATTGTTAGGAAGTAAATGGTAAATTGAATCCTAAATCATGGCAAATCTATAAGGAAACATAGGTTATGTATATAGCCTCCGGTATCTTTCCCAAAATATTTATTAATGATTGTGGTGCTTTTAGATGTGTCCACAATTCTTTCATACTACTGCCTCCAAGAAGAGGAGCTCAATTTTTGTCTTGTTGAGTGAGGGCTGGATTTAGTGACTCACTTCTAATAGAGTCTGGAAAGGAAAAAAACATAATAACCTTATACTGGAGAAGTTTGATAGATACTGCCTAACCAAGACATCCAAGTTAACTGGTAATGTCACATTGCTCTTTGTTCCCATAATATATTATGATAGGAAAGAAATCATACCTTTGTAGTATTCTCCCCTAATATCTATAACCCTGTCTATCATGAGAAAATATTAGGCAATCCAAAATTGAGGGGCATTCTAAGAAATCGCTGACCATTTACCCTTCAAAAATGTCAATTACATGGACTCCCTGATTGGAAAAGATTAAAGAGCTATGACAAATAAATGTAACGGGGTATATCAGTTTGGAACCAAGAACATAAAATTTAATTTTGATAAGTATACTACTGTCTTATAAGATGCTAAAATTATTTCAAAGTAAAACTTTTAAAAATAGCGATGTTTATGGTTAAGGCCTTTAAAATTGTTAATTCTCTCTCTCTATTTTTTTCTGATAAAGTTCTCATTTTTAATCTGGAGTGTTTCCCTGCTTACCTTTACAAGCATTATATTGCTATTTATAAGCCAAGTTGTTTTAATTTTAGTGACTAGTGTTTCAACTTTACCATTCATTTCTTTTTTCTTAAAAAAATAAAAAGTCCGGTGAATACAATTCAATTACGTAAAGTAATATGTAAAAGTGGTTTTAAAATGTATGCTATGCATAATCGCAATTTACACAAGATGCACTCTGAATCCTCCTTTCCAGACAACGTAAACAAAAGTGATACTCTCAAAGTAATACTTAGCTTTTCAGAAATTGCATCAGCGATGCTGGGAAGGATTAAGGCCTTAGAGGCTAAAATCTGTCAAGTGTGGTTATGCATCTGAGATTCACTTACTGAACCATAGAGATGCTTTTCTATTATTTTCCATGAAAAATTCACTTGTATAAGTGAATGTTGCATGTGATTATTAATACCAACGAAGATAAAAACAGAGCGTGTTTACACAAAACATTTGGTTGTTCTTATTCGTAATTGCAGTTCTGAAATACTATCCTATGAGAAAGAATGATAGGATAATATCTTTTCCAAATATATTTAAAGATTTCACTAAGATAAAAAGAACAAGCAATACGTGACATTGAGATGTATACATAGCCATGTGCTGGAGATGCCAGATGTACAGTAATTGCCATTTCTGAGATACCTTCTAACTTGTCGAGGATTAGCAAGCACAGTCCCACCAGAGCCCTCAGAAAGCATTCTGCTGAGACACCTATTTGAATTAATGGCTATTTTGTGTATTTTCAGGTTTGAGGATAATAAGCCAATCTTTTCATAGACCTTACTGTATCATATAAGTTAAGCTATACAGTGCTTTATGAAATGAGAAATATTTACTTATTATAGTAATCATATTAAACCCTGAAGATTGCCAAGTCTGTAATGTGAGGCCTGATTTTCAGAGCACATTTGGAAGTAAGAAATGGGGGTATTTTTCTCATGATAGTAACAAATTATACAGTAAGAGAATGATGCATTCAATATAGTTAACAAATATTTACTTAGTGGGACTTTAATTAAGAAAGACTAAAGGCTGTGCCTTTTTTACATAAGGTAATAGATAAAATATTGTGTTAGCTGGAAAAGGCATGAGAATAAAGATTAAAAATAGGTAAGTTGTTTAGGTGTTTAAATGACAGGCCATGAATAAAACAGCAAGTAGGTGATCAGAGTTAAGGAGTGATTTGAGAAAGTGAGATGTCACAGAAGCTAACAAATGAAAGTGGTTTAATGTATACATGTGAGAGGCAAACACATCAAGGACACTGACAGAGAGGTAAGAAATGAGAAAGACATTTGGGTTTTTTCATGACGAATGGTCCTTTTAAATGTATTATGTTAGATTTTCTAATATTCTGTTGAGGGCTTTGCCTTCTTATTTATTTTTATTTTTTTATTGTTCAATTACAGTTGTCCTTTTCCCACTGATCTCCCTGGTCCCCTCCCCAACCCCTGATCCCATAGTCAATCCCCACCCCATTGTTTGATGGAGAGATTATATGGCCTTTTCTTTAAGAGTTTCAATAGATTTTCAAGCATGTTTCCTAATAGTTAAGAAACCAGTAGTTTGCAAAGAAATGCAAGTGAAAGCATGCATTTTGGTAAATGGGATAATGCAGAAATAGGATAGTTGTCTTCATGTCAGTATTCTGGCATTAAGGTTGTAACAACCGATTACCTTTTAGGTCTGAGAATGACCCAATATTTTATTTCATTGTTGTTGTTTTTTGTAGTGAAAATATACCAATGTGTTTTGTTTCATTTCGCTTACTATTTGTAGTTCTCCAAACAATTGATACAATTCTACTGTGTACAAATATAGTCTTAGATACTGTGGGTGATATTAAAAAGAACAAGATATGCCTCTGTCCTTACGGAAATAATATATTTTGTGAAAGGTATTTCAGCCACAGTGGCAAAGAGTACAGTGTCAAGAAAATCATGGGGAAAAAAACAGAACATAAAAGTATTCCACATATGCACCCAAGAGGGAAAAATACTTAGAAATTTTGGTTGAGAAGCTAAGAGCTTTCAATACAATGCAACAGCATGTGAGGTTTATTGTTTAGGCAATCATTGCATAAGTTTATTTTAGTAAACCGTTATTTTTAAGTTTGTGAAGTCTAGATGATTGGACTGGTCAAGATAAACATCCCCTTTTCTACCAGGAAGATGAGCTCTGTTCAGAACTTTGAGCTGTCCAGAAAGTTCAGTTAGGCTTTGCTTAACCTAAGGGAAAACAAGTGTCTTTTGTAGTATCCTCAGTAGGATTTTTGACAGACTTGGCATTTTGACTTTGAAACAACCTTACAAAGTGCTAAAGAATTCATCTTCCTATTAGAAAGAGAATTGTAACCCTGGTTCCAAGATACCTGTCAGGGTATTCTGTTTGATTTTCCAAAGAGAATGTACTGGAGTACTCTTCTAAGTCCCAAGGTGGGAAAAATAAAACCCACAAGGGTTCTCCAGAGAAGAAGCTCTACCTTTTTTTTTTTTGGCTGGGATAAATCTGGATATGTTTCCCAGTAGTACAATGATTAATGTTTTTGGAAGCAATTATCTATATATTGATCCAAATAAAGAATATTTATTTTAAGATTGGCATATAACTACTCTTTCTGCTTCTCAGGAGAAAAATGAAAAAATGTGGTGGTCCTTATTGCAGATAAGAGTATATCGTTTCCCAAAATATAGTAGGTTTTTGTATTGTCTAAGCTTTAATACAAACCAAAAGGAATTAAATGTAATAAATAAAATATGCTCATTTTGTATATTATACAATGCAAACACTTAATATTTATAGCATTTGAAAAGATAAATTTGCATCATTTATTATCTTAATATGAGTGCATAAATATACTTATTTATAGTAGTAATATATAATGACATATTTAGACATACCATATCTACTCTGCATGTCCCTTCCCTAGTTATAATGGTGGTATTTTATTGAGAAAATGAAAAAGGAACACATTACTCTTTTTTCTGTATAATGGAGCATGAATCTCTTCCACACTGGAGCCTCCGGGGACTTAGAAAGAGCAATTGAAGAGCTGTGAACTGCACTTAAGCATCTTAAAAACGAAAGTCTTTAATAAATGGAAGTCATTTGCTTCTCTACTGCCCTTAAGGATGGCAGCCCACAAGGGGAGAAAAATAGAAGAATGAGTGGATGCTTAAAAAATATTTGTTGATTTGAATTGAGTAAGTAATTGATTATTTTTCAACCACAAAAAACCAACCTTGAGATTTTGGAAGGAAGGGTTTGTGGCAATGTGACATTCAGTAGAGGGCCTGGTAGGTGGAGGTCCTGCATAGGAAAGGCAGCGTGCCTCAGCCTGCAATGAGATGTGACACGGGCATCTGAATGTGGTTGCAGGGACATAGTTGCTGGCAACATGGAAGACAAACGATGTATACTTTAAAACAAAAACAAAGGAGATGGCAGTTCCTAACATATTTCCTTAGGTTCATTATGAATTTTATTTTTCTCTCTTTCCTTTTGGGGTAGAAAATGGGACAGATTCCACCAAATTATTAAGTCCTTAGCATCTAGGGAAGAGTTTATTATGAATGGCCTTCCAGCAAAACAGTGGAATAGTGTTACTGGTCACCATCTTGATTCTGAAAATAGAAGCTAGAATACCTTAGATTTCAAAACTCAGCAATTAGTGAGCAAATACCATAATGATACTAGCAACCCCCTTTTTAAAAATCTGATCTTTTAAATTTGTTTTCTAAGAAAAACAAAAACCTGCAGATCATTTTTACCTTTTCAGACATATTTCTTTCATTATTTTCATTATAATTCATCTATTTGCATGGTTTAATGACTGCCCACCAAAACACCTAGGCAATGCCTCTCTACTACAACACAATTGAGGGGCTGCATATTCCTTGTTTTGAGGACATTCTTGTGTGCTTTAGAATGTTTTGTAGCATATCTGGCCTATACACACTAGGTGCCCAGAGTAGACCCTCCCTAGTCTTAACAATAAAAAATGTCTCCAGACAGTACCAAATGACCCCTTAAGGAACACAATAGGCTAACTGATAAATTACACATATGCAGTTCTATTTAGTTGTGTGTTTATCTGTGAAACTAAAAAGAACAGATAATTTCTATGAGACTATATATAAAGGACGTGAGCTTTACTGGTTTTAATATACTTGGCAAAATTCAATTGCTATTGCATTAGTATTTATTGAGTGATCACTACATGAAGTTCTTGTTATGTTCTTTTTGAAACGCCAGTCCTTTTTACAATGAACAGCAGTTAAACTTTAGATGGTGAAATAGAGTTTTTACACATATTACTTAATCCTAAAGAAGCAAGTGTGTAAAGAATGTACATCTCACAATTAAGGAAGTTGATGTCTGTAGGACTTACATTGTCCAAGGTCACACAGCTAGAGCAGAGAGTCGGCTCTTACTAAAACAGGTAGTCTTTCTTCGACAGTACAGCAAAGTGGCACAGTTTAGGGAGCTGGGAAGCATGTTCTGTCATATATCATTTTTGTAGGTCTCCAAAATAATGTTTATTCGACTATCGTTTTAAAGATTTCTCAATTGTTTAAGACTTTCTAGTCATTAAAGTTTTAAAACAATTTAATATTGATTTTTTCCAAACTTTTAAAATGTTTTTCTTGGTAGTCTTTCCAAGAATGTAATTCAAATACAAAAAAGAAACATCCCTTCAGAATGTTTTAGGAACCTCTTTACTAAAACTATATTAGATTTATTATTTGTGGGAAAATATTGGGTTATATTACTTATTTGTAATTGTGTTTCTTTTTCATTTTCTAAATGCTCACCTTGCTAATTTGTGAACTCTTTTTTGCCTGAAAGAGCCAAGGTAAATTGCTATGGGCAGTTTTGAAAAGGAGTCTAAATTATTTTCTATCATGAGTAAATGAAAAATTGAGGTGTAATTGATGTTCATTAAAAATCAATGTAGATTTTTACTAGTACATAAATAGAAACTCTTGTCGTAAAAAAGATAGTTGAAAAATGTGATTTTAGTGGACTTTTTAAAAGAATAAACATTCTTTTATCAAATCTTTGCAGAACTTAAGATTTTTTGTAGTATATTGTATAGACATATAAAGTAATTATCATATGTATTGAAATAACATACACACTTTTTTGTTTTAAATATCTGAATTCATGAAGCACCTTATAATCCCAATTTTGTCAGAGTTTAGTTGGTATTTTTCTCTTATATGTATATAAAATAAGAATGCAAGTCAAAATTTATATTTAGATTCAATAACTTATAAAATTTAATGAGACATGTCAAAACATATCAATGCTTAAGATTTTGATCCTAGAAACACTAACTCATATGTTAAATAATTTAAATAATAATATTAATTGATGTTGTAATTTTCATTATGCGTTATGTGTTTTCTGGACAGAAACCTATGAATGATATATATTTCTAAAATAGTTTCAGCATAACTTTTTATCCTGTCATATTTTCACAAGTTATATGCTCTTTGTATGTGTTTCAATGCTATATATATACACAACCTTTTCTAAAAGGCATTTTTAAGTGACCACAAAACTTCTATACAATTATCAAGTAAATTAACAGGTATAATAGTCATTTTTGGTCCATTGTTATACTGAAAATGTATTGACTATAAAAAGACAATGATAATTATACATAGTTATGATTATTTCTCTATTTTATCAGGATATTTTCAGCCTATTTTTTATTACATTGATATAGGAATTCACTGTGTTGATAATCACACCTTTTATTTTTTAGACTATATGGCATTCAATGAGTGTTTTTCCTTTCTGCAACTTGTATATCCATTAAAATGTCCATATATGTTAGTATAACCTAGTTTGAACAAGGATATTATCATAGGACTACTTTTGATTATGTCTTTTTCTAAGCATAAAAATAATTCAATATATATTTTAGGTGAGCATTTTAAAAATGAACAGCAAATAGACAAGGGTTTTGAAGTTTGCATCTGTTGATGCAGAAAGTAAGCTATTAATATTACATACATTCACACTAATCACAATTTATGGAATTAACTGCAAGTGAAACCACATAGAATAACAGTTTATGCTTTTGAGTCTTGTGATTTGAAAGGGAGATGTTTTTCTCTGACAGATTACAGAGGATTTGGTATCAACTTTCCGTTTCTCCAGTTTAGGTTGCAATTATTTTTAAAGATTTTTATTTATTAATCTTTTGAGGGGAAGGGAAGGAGAGAGGGAAAGAAATGTCAATGTATGGTTGCCTCTCATGCATCCCCCGCTGGAAACTGGCCTGCAACCCAGGCATGTGCCCTGACTGGGAATCAAACCGCGATCCTTTGGTTCGCAGGCCCACGCTCAATCCACTGAGCTACACCAGCCAAGGCTAGGTTGCAACTTTTTTAAAGCGACAAATGGAGGAAACCTGAACCATGATAAATAATTTTTCACACCTAATAATCCAAAGCTAAAGTGAACCAGGGATTTGAAGCAATTGTTTAGGTAATTGAAGTTTAAATCAATAGTTAATTTTGATAGAAAATCCTATGACATTCATCAAGAGGACACATTAAATAACTGATATGTGTTTATTCTCTGAAATAAACCACATACAAAACTTACACATTTCTTTGCCTGTCCTCTAGACACGTACTATTTTAATAGAAAATGCATGGATACATGTTAGTATAAATAAGTATGAATAAATGGAACATATGATGGTGTTCATGAAACAACAAATATTTATTATCTCATGGTTTTTGTGAGTCAGCAATCTAGGCAAGTCTTGGCTGGACCACCTGACTCAGAGGGACTCCCAAGCTGCCATCATTGTACTCACAGTGCAGCCTGGGGCCACAGCCATTTCCAGGCATAACCTCAGTTCGTGCTCAAGCTCTTGGCTGTATCAGGTCATTATGGCTGCTGTCCAGAGCATTCAGTTCTCCACTGGGCAGCTCACACCTAACAGCTGGTTTCCCTCGGCAGGAGTGAGAGAGAGCCAGAGAGGTTGAGCAAGACCAAAGCCAGAATCTTTTGTATCCTAATCTCCGAAGTGACATCCCATTACTTTAGCCATATTGTGTTCTTTAGAAATGAGTCCCTAGGTCCAGACCACACTGAAAGGAGAGGATTATCAAAAGGTATGAATATTCAGAAGCAAGGATCACTGGGAGTCATTTTAAAGGCTGTCTATCACCATGCTACCAGTTCTTAATAGGATGCCTGTTCTCTTTGAAAGCTACAGTTTTCCTTTTCTCTCTCTTTTTTTGTAGTTACGTTCTTTTATCCCCTTCACCACCTTTTTACCCCCATATTCTACAAAGCATCTTAAACACATTGTGTCAATCATCTTAATGTGAGACTTAGCAGGTACATTCATTTGATAAAACTGATACTCTCTGCCTTATGCAGTGTTGGACTCTGCATGTAATGGCTGGTTTGCAGTTGGACTGAAAAGGAATTAAGAAAATTAATAAATGGAATTTGCCCATTATATTATATTACTCCCCAACCTCACACAAAATCAACACCTGCAGAAATTTAAAAGAAAGGCTGATAATATTGAGCAGGATATTTTCAAAGATGGCAGAGAACAAGAAATGGTAGGAGAGTATTGAGCAAATTAATGTACATTGACTCTTATTCACTGAATGTAACAAGGGAATGTGTCCTCTTATGAGCTGCCATCCTCAACTTGTAGCATGCAGTGATTATTACTTTGTACCAACTTCCATAAGTTTTAATTTCCCTTGATGAACTAGGATTTACTGTTCTCATAAAATTTTCTTAATAAATGCAGTGAAATTGGTAACTGCTCCAATTAATTAGTCAAGTACATATAAAGTCCCTAGTGTTCATTTAACTTGATCTTTAAAAAAGAATCAAAACATAGATATGTAAAGAGCTAAGATGTGTACCAAGAATTTTATTTCAAATATTATTTTTAAATGAAGTATATAGTTTATTATGCTTTGTAATCAGTATAGGAGAATGATATTTTATGGGAAAAACATGTATATACAAGTAGAAGTCCATAGATGTAGATGTCAGAGAGGAAGCTAAAATGTATCTTTTAAAAATTAATAGCTATGTTGCCTTGGACAGTGTGGCTCCCGTTGGTTGGAGTGTCACCCCATAGCAAAAGGCTGTGAGTTTGATTCCCAATCAGAGCACACACCCACTTTGTAGGTTCCATCACCGGTCTGGGCACATATGGGGGGCAACCAATTAATGCTTCTCTCTTGTGTCAATGTTTCTCTATTTCCCTTCTTCTCTCTATCTCTTGAAGCAATAAAATGTCCTCAGGTGAGGATAAAAAATAAAAATAAATAAAATTAAATTAATTTCTATGTAAAGTTACATTCTTCTAGAATTGCTTACTACTTTCTTTTTATATAACCTAATTCAAAGTCTCACTCCTCACAATTTTCTCTTTTTTTTTAAAGATTTTACTTATTTATTTTTAGAGAGGTGAAGAGAGGGAGAAAAAGAGGGAGAGGAACATCAATGTGTGGTTGCCTCTCACACAGCCCCTACTGGGGACCTGGACTGCAACCCAGGCATGTGCCCTGACTGGGAATCGAACTGGTGACCCTTTGCTTCACAGGCCAGTGCTCAATCCACTGGCCCATGCCAGCCAGGGCACATTTTTCTTTAATCATATACTTTTATATATAGCTCATACCTTAGATTTCCATCAAGAGTAAGCAACTTTTACAATGAATGCACATTGCTTATAATAACGTCATAATATATTAAATATTACTATAGCAAATATTTATTTACTACTTACTGTGTGATAGAACTTTCCTTAGTGCTTTCATGATATTAATTTATTTAATCTCCAAAAAGTGTTTTGACAAAAATACTGCTATAATTCCTACATTTATTTATTTATTTGTTTGTTTATTTATTTATTTATTTACTGTTGTTCAGTGACAGTTGTCCCACCTTTTCCCCATCACTCTCCCCTTCCCCATCCTCACCCACTCCCACAGTCAATCCCCAACATTGTTCATGCCCATTTCGGTGAGAAAACTAAGACAAAAATAATTCAAGTAATTTAATCAACCTGTACAGTTAGGCTTCGTAGTTTTGCTCTAAGTAGATTGTGATTTAATTACAAAATCATAGTGACTGATATAATAGCTCTGAATAAGAGCGCCATAAGGGCACATACTTTGCCTGTTTTATGCTCCAAATACATTTATATACTGAAATAGTTACTGAAGGAATGAATGAGTGAATAAATGAATGCATAAATATGTTATGTGACTAGCTGGACTATAAAGCATTACTGAATTCAGAAAGCCTCAATAAGGGCAGTTTTTCCAAATGCCAGTCATCAAAGAAATAGTTTTGCTATTTTCTGGAGGTGTTTATGTTGAACTACCTCAAAGTCCTGCAGTCTATGGAAGGGTTCCTTATAAAGGGTCATCATATTTATCTTACGGGACAGCAGGTTCTGAACAGAAAATATGATGAGACAGCTGTTTTTTATTAACTACATAAAGCTCAATCAAACTTGTTTTCACAATGTCTCATCAACTCAATTGTTCAGATGAAATGGGATTTTACTTGTAAAATGGTATATTTATTGACAACTTATAATAAATTATTCATACCAAGAAAAAATATCATATTGTCAAGAAATCCGTGCATAAATTAGAGGCCCATCAAACAAACTGTAGAATGTAAAAAATAATATAATTATGGTACATAAAATTGAATTTTCAAGATTTTAAGTACTTTGCTGGGAAATTCTAATGCTTCTTCATGAACTTTTTAAAAACAAAATTCTTAGAATTCAATTAGTAAAAAGAGCACTCATCTTGTTTTGCTCAATAGTGGATTTTTTTAAATTTAATTTTTCTTTTTTATTGAATTAATTGGAGTGGCACTGGTTAATAAAATTATATCAGTTTCAGGTGTATTATTCTATAATACACTATCTGTATAATGTATTATGTGTTCTCCACCCCAAGTCAAGTCTCCTTTCAACACCATTTATTCTCCTCTTACCCTCTTCTACCCCCCTCCTACCATGGGTTTTTCCTTCTGGTAATTATCATACTGTCGTCTGTGTCTATGAGGGTTTTTTCCCTCTTTTTGCCTAATCCCTTCACCTTTTCCACCCAGTCCTCAATCCCACCATCCCTCCGACAGCTATCAGTCTGTTCTCAATCTATGAAATAATGGATTCCTATGCATCATGCTGACATTAAACTAAAATCACTTGTCAAATCCTGATGTTTTCATGATTTCCCTGAGTGTCATTGTTTCACAAGAGCTCATCTTCCCTTAGTTGTCACAAAGAGAGTACACCAAGTGCCTGGCATGTTCTAAATGCCTTGCTACATGCCATTTGGGATGCCAAAATGTGAAGGAGCACAAAGGGACCCCAAAGAAGTTTAAAAGTGAAATATATAAAGTTTCTAAATAAATGTGTGTCATAGAAAGTCAAAAAGTAGTGATTAATGTGAAACAGGAACAGCTGGAATTATCTGTGGAGGAGATGGGGACTACAAATTTGCACCATGCGCTTGACGTAACTGACATGAAGCAGGATAGAAGGAGGCGAGGAAGTAGCCAGCATGTAACCATAAAATTAACCTAACTAGGGTCATGTTGGAAAACAGAGAGTTAAAACAAGTATATTTTTGATGGCTTAAAAAGGCCAGATTTGACGACTTAGATGAGCAAGACAGCACGACCATTGTTAAGTTCTTTTCTGATGATAGCAGCATTTTAAGGAGGTGGATTAAAGAAATAGAGAAGCTATATAGAAAGGGAGATGCTTCAGCCTTTCATGGACAAAGAAAGGAATTTTAGTTTCCAGAAATCATGTTAGTGTAAATAAAAAAACATGGCTATAAATCTGAGAAATTATACATGGGAAAACAAGTATCAAAATATCAGGTATATATGGTGTGGATAAGACACTTTCTGTAGGATTCACAGGACTTTGTAAATTAACTGTATGACTACATTTTCTGAACTGGATAGTTAGAAGGATGATACCATGGTTATAATAAATAGCTCATTCTCCTTGTTTCAATATCCACCTTTACACTGATGATGCTAGAGTTTGAGCAGCAGACTTGGCCATGATAATTGTAACAGCTTCTTGTGCACAGCTCACTGTTTCAACCGTGAATTTGGACTTTTCTCTGAAATCTGCCTCTCTTTACATGATAAGAGTTTTCCGATATCTCAGTCTTCTTGTTTCTGCATATCCACTTACAATGATTCCCATTAGTATTGTATTTCTTTCAAACACTGCTATTCCCACCCTGCAATCCTCTATCCCATTGTCACTCTGCTTCCCTGGGCCCTCGCTCTTTCTAGTCTAGACTTACTGGTAGGTTAGGTGGCTCACCGACCTCTTTCTTCACTTCCAGTCTATTTTCCCTCCAGTGCAATCTCGAGTCGCTGTGAAATGTGTTTCTGCCTCAGAGATCTGATCATGTTACACGCACCTTATAAAACTTGACACCCTCTTGTCTGTAGAATAATTCACAGTTCCCTAGGGACATAAAAAACATTTTTAAATCTTTCATACATGCATTCAACAGATGTATGGACTGATCTCCTAAAATGTGCCAAGCCCTGGCTAGGAAATTCAGAAAAGCTCAAGCTCACATGGTTTCTGCCCCTGAGCTACCTAAGTCCAGTGGGGGAGGCTGACACTAATCAAGTAATTCCATAAGAAAAGTAAAACTGCAGCTGTGAATAGAGTCATATAGAAATTAGTGAGCATGTATAGCAGGGATTTTCCCCAAGCAGAGAGGTCAGAGAAGACTCCCTATGAAAATAGTCTAGGAGCTAAAAGCGGGAGGATAACTTAGTGAAAGAAGAGTGAGGTTTTCAAAAAGTAGTGTTCTTGGGAGAAGAGCATTTGCAAAGTCCAGGTAATGCACAAATATGCCAGGCGAGAGCGATTTAAAAATGCCTGTTATTCTGGTCAGGGAGCTTAAGGAGAGGGCAGAATGTCACCAAATGAGAGAAATAGAATACACAGGGTTTTGTAGATGAGTGAGTTTATTCTGAAACATTGGAAACTAATAAAAGACTTTATGTAGGAGGGTGGCATGATCAGAAATACATTTAAAAATGAGCAAGGATGATGGATTGGCAGAGAGCTATCCAGCTGGGCAGTCCAAATAGGCCAGTGATTGCTTGCTAGAACAGATATGATACTGGTTATCTTAAAAATCTAAGAAGAAAGGTGTTATTGTGTGATGACTGACATGTGGCAGTCATCAGACAATAACTACAGTGTAGAATGAAGGAAGAATAGAGATAAACAGTAGATACCAGGGTAAAAAAGTAAGCAGACAGAATGAAGGTGAGTGGGAAGATAGAAATCATAGAGGCTGCGGCAGAAAGAAACCTATGCCTGTTACAGAGAATTTAGAATCCACACCTGTTAGAACCATCATGCTTGCTACCTAGAAATCATAATTGTCTTAGCAGCTTTGCCATAAGCTTTGCGATTCTATTTCTTTCCAGGAGGCACCATATCACATTTGAATTAATCTGAGAATTACCTGTATTTTTTTTGCATCAAACATAAAAATATCTCATGCACAGGGACAGCCCCCACATTCTGCATTTGTAATAAGTCCTACTAGTCTCTTGGTGGAATCTAAACTTTGAGAAACAGTAAAAAAATTTCAGTTAAAATCATGGCAAGCTATGTGAAAAAGTGTGGATTTCATGTCAAAAGTTTAAAGTATAGCACATATCAAAAACAACACATGCTCAAAACTTTGGAAAACCTTTGCTTCTACAAACAGATTTTCAATACAGATTGTAGCTACATAGCTTCACTGGGTAACATTGTATAAGTTATTTAATGTATGTGGATTTCAGTCCAGAAATTTATGTATTGGCTTTTTCAAGTCTCCTGCCTCTCATTGGTCAAGAGTAAGTTCTCTACCGTTCTTTCTTTTTGTACCCAGGTCTTCCGAGAAGCTTTAGGGAAAGCCAGAGCCAGATCTGGTCTGATCTAGGTACTGTGAAACCCTTGTGTCTCCCTCCTAAGCTCCTACCTCATTTATGGGAGGCTAGATACTGGGTTCCTTCTGCACTCTCTTAGGAAAATGCCAGTCTGTATTGTGGGAAGCACTTAAACTAGAATTGGTGCATAAAGCCTCATGAATTAAGAGAATCTCTTCCTCTATTCTACTGACATTGAAAGGTTTCCAGCTTCTTCATTCCCACCCAGATGTCCATTTTTAAATACAGAGGTAGTACATTTTTGACAATATAAATAAACCATGAACCCCAATAAAACAAACACATACACATACATTTTGTAATTGATTCAAAGTTGTCAGTAGAGCTAAGTTTATCTAGTCATTGTAAGAATTTTGTTTGCAGTCTGTACCTGCAGACCTGGGTACAAAAACAGAGGTGCTAAGAAAACTGGGTGGCAAGCGTATGACCACCTAAGATTCTTAGGTTTCTAGCAAGTCAGTTTGTCTTCTTCTTGCTATAATAGATATTTTTAAAAACTGTAAAAATTGCTTCATCACATATAACAGTCAGTTATTTAATAATTGTTAAAATTTATTGGACTATAAAACAATGATCATTTTAAATAGCACTATTGCGATATTGGAAATACATTGAGAAACACAATTATTTTTCTTTTCAAAATTAATAAAAGTTTCAGCCATGTCATCTTGAATACTATTGTTCCCTGGAAAAATTCAATCTGAAACTGACAATTATGCACATAGAAAATCTCAACGCTGGGTTAGAGTGTCCCCAGCAGGTGGTGTAATTATGATTAATGATTTACAATTCTTGATTATTCAAATTGGTAAATGTGCTGGAGCTTTTTAATTGCCAAACTCTTTTTACCCCCAGCTTGCTTTATGACAGTTTGCCTTCATTTTAAACATGTCATTATTGAACATGATTTGAAATGAATGCCAAAAGTATGAGGTGGCTTCGTGCATTGACTGTTATGGGCAAACACCCTGTATAAGCTTTTCTTCTGTGTTATCAAAAATAAAAATAAATTACAATTTTTGATAGCTTGCTCAATATGTGTAGATTTGGAAAAGATAGTTAATACTGGCTTTTTCAACCTCTTCTATCATACTTTGTCATGAGTTACAACTAAAATGTAATAAAATACCCATTTTATCATAATTAATAAGACCCCTATATTTTAAAATTATAACTCATCAGAAAAGTAGTTCAACTTTAATAATATTTGGCAAAGCTGGAAGGATATAGAAAAGTTATAAAGAGTTTTAAGGTTTAAAATGGTTTATCCTAAAAAGAGATAAAATAAAGCAAAGTATTGATTTCTAGTTTGAAGTACATGAAAGCTTGTTTTTGTTGATGACAGATGAGAAAAATACATAGAAAAACTCAATGTGTAGCAATAATCCTATTCTTAGAAGACCTTGACACCTATTAATTATCATCTGGGAAAAGTCACTTAAACATTTCTGTGCTTTTGTTCACTAATCTGTACTTTGAAGTTAAAAATAGCTGCCCTAATTATATCACAAGTTCTTTGAGAATCAAATGACTCGATTTCCTGCGAAATTGTGGGCATGATGTGGGCAAGAACTGTCTTGCTTTAATTCCCTGTTAGATAAGAGATACTTCAGTGTTTGTTAATGAATGAATAACTCAAATTGAAATATAAATGTGAAAGTGAAGTATAAATGGTAAAATAATTATGTTTTGATCTTTAGTGAAGAAAGAAATTTTCATTGACTTAGGGAAAATGTACTGTGTTTTAGGACAATAACTGATAGTTATTAATAACACAAACTCTTATACCCCTAATACTCTTATAGGAATCGTGTGTGTGTGTGTGTGTGTGTGTGTGTGTGTTTATCTTGAAAATAGGATCAAAGTTACTGAGTGTCTATCTTATACATTATGTATATATTTATTGAGTTACTGAAAAAATGGACTTGAATCTTGGTCTGATGGACTTATGTCCAGTTAAAAGCAGAGGAAAAATTCTATGTCAATAGTTTTATAGTCACAGTCAGGTTTAATGCATGTGTGCAATAGAAGCTTCACAAGGTAGTATAACTCTATACCCTACAAAGTGGATGACAGTGTATAAGAAATGTCATAACATTTTTTACTCAAAAAACATTTACTTAGTGTATTCTTTGTACCACTGTTTGACACCAGGAATATGTGAATGAAACAGACTGAGACAGCATTATACATATATATTGTCTCCATTTCACAGGTACCGAAATGAGAACTTCAAGAGGTTCCATTTCTTGTCTAAACCATACAGATAATTAATTTATTGAGACTAATCCCAGTATGTTGCATCCTCTAATTTGCTTTTAGATACTGAAATTGGACAGGTATTATGAGGGATGCTTCCATTTAAGGAATTCAATGTGTCCAATGTAAATGACATAGGTCAGCACAAGAGAAAATGTCTAACATTGGTGTATCTTTTCCAAATGCTATAATGTTTACATATGCTTTATCATGGTCCTGTCCTTTATTTTATGTATTTTTTTAAAGAATGTCTCCTGGGAGTACATATAATGTGTTCATATGGATAAAAGTGTAACCAGCCCAAGTAATTTTTCTCAATTTTTGAAGGGCCTATTCCTGCTAGAAACAGGTCTACATTCATCTTCTGTATAAAGTCTTTTGTCTTGGGACAGATTGTATTGCTGATGACAATGGCTTTCTCACAAATTCGCATCACTGCTTACTTCCGTAACTCTCTCCCTGATATCTTGACTTGCCCTGCTGAGTTACCCCAGTGCAATTTCTGGTATGACTGATTTAGCTCTGCTTCATTTTATGTTATCCTGTTTAGTGTTCAGCATCATGTCTTTCACATTGTAGTACTCAAAACACTTATGTTAAAGTGTATTGGCCTAATTCATACAACTTATAATTTTATAATTATCATTCTCTTCCAGTGTTTACAGAAGCCACAATATCCTGAAATATCCCAGGATTGTTACAAACACATAGTATATTTATTAGTGCACATTTTCAAAATAATTGTCAGTACAAAAAAATTTAGCAACATTAAAATGCCCAATAGTATTCATTATAGGATGGGTTTCTTCTAATTATAATCACTTAATGATTATTCAAGGTCTGTCCAGAAAAATTCCAGCCATTGTTAACATAATGAAAACAGTTTTCAGGACATCACTGTGACCTGGCAGACAAGGAGAATTGCCTGGAAACACATCCATGAACAATGACAGCTTCACTGTACTAGTCAGTGATGAGTGGTATATGCTGTTAAGTGAACACATGTGCTGTGTGGCCATCACATTCAAATGACTGAACAGTAGAACAGTGAATCTGCATGAAATATTGGGTTAAGCTTGAGCACCTCCACGGAAACTATGGATGATTCAGAAGGCCACAGCTATGGGCAACTAGTGATTGGCAGCTTCATCACAACTATGTGCCTGCTCATGCATCCCATCTCATGCAGTTTTTTTTTTGGTAAAATAACAAATCATGCAGATGTCTCAGCCCCACTACATCCCTGATTTGGTGCCCTGAGACTTCTGGCTTTTCCCAAAACTAAAATCACCTTTGAAAGGGAAGAGATTTCAGACCGTCAATGAGATTTAGGAGAATATGATGGGGCAGTTGATGGCAATTGGGAGAACTGTGTGAGGTCCCTAGGTGCCTACTTTGAAGAGGACCGATGTGTCATTGTCCTACATACAATGTCTCTTGTATCTTCTTCAATAAAGGTCTCTATTTTTCATATTACATGGCTGGATACCTTCTGAACATACCTCATATACCCTCTTTCTATGCCTGTTCACAACTTAACTTACCTCTAGTATGTGCTCACTATGCTAATAATATTATTTTCTTCAGTGTTTTACATTGCAATAATACCCCTCGATAAATGCTGTATCCTCATTTAGGCCCAAATCACACTAGAAGCATCACGTGGTAACTTCCTATGACAAATTACAAGAAGATTATTTAATTTTTACATATGAGTCTATAGTTTGATCTTCAAAAAAAATTTTCTTGATTTGTTTTATATTTTAATTTTCACTGGCTATTTCTTAAATATTTATCTATACATATGTATCCATCTCACAATAATAGGCATATCACTTCTTTAATCTATGGGCAACAAAATGTATTGATTCTTTTATTGTTCTTGACTGCATTGAGATAAGTTCACTTATTTCTTCCCATGTGAATTAAATGTTGTCTCCACTGTTCTTTAATTGCTGTGTGGTTCATTTTTCTCCACTGCAGGAAGCCCACTATTTATAGGTTTAACTTCTATTAGATTTTTTCATCATTTATTTTTAACTGGTCCATTACAATGCATTGTCCTTCTGTGATCCGTGTGGTCTTACACTTATTACTATGAAACTACATGTTTTTTAATTGACGTTTTTAATATGTAGTGTATAAAATACTACATTATTTATAATGAGCAATTGATGAGACTACTTATATTCATGCTATAATATATGAGCTATTATTTCTGTAATTTTATGATTATGGTTATCAATGTAGGAGGGAGGAGGGCCAGAAACTGGGTCTGAATTAATTCTGTGTGTATGGGGGTGTATGTATGTCTCTGTGTGTGTGTGTGTGTGAGAGAGAGAGAAGCAAGGAGACAAAGAAAGCCAAATCAAAAAATGAAGTAGATAAAAACTGCCAAACATAAAGAGAAAAAATAGTTATTTCATTAAACAGTTTTTAAAATTATTTTTATTGAACTTAATATTTATAAACTTTTACAAGTAAACATATTTTTATGCTTACGTGTTCCTCTGTATCTAGCATTATACATGTGCATGGCAAATGTTTTATTTAATACAGGTGAATTAAAGTTAAAAATCTATAGCATATGTGATGGAAGAATTGAACTGTAATGTATTTTCTGATAAATACAACAATGCACAAATTTAGTAGTTAACTGGATAAAATAAGAAGAAACTACATAAGATTCCTAACAACAAATCTATCATGATCAAATGGGAAAAACAAATCTGGAGTCAAGCAATTTTAACTACTCTTCCAAAGCCCAAGTCTGAGATATGTAAATATTGAAATGTACTATAGAGGAATATGTGACCAACTGTTAAAGAACAACTAACGTTGTACAGATGAATTGACCATTCTGTTTCTTGAAAAATATATATACTTATGATAGCTGATCTATCAAACCCATGGTATCTTCTGCAGACAAAATTACATCATGCATGCATTAGTATTTACTAAATTCCAAAAAAAAATTCATGCAAATAAATAATGTTGTAATTAAAAACATTTATGTTTATGTCTTAATTATGGTTTCTAGGATTAATTAGAATAGCGTAAAGGATCAATGTGGAGTCCTTAGCTAAAATATGTGATTTCAGAGAAATCTCCAAATTCTTGCAAACTCATGTTTCTTATCTATAAAATAGAAAGTAATAAGGATCCCCTTGCAGGTCTTTTTTGAGAGAAGTTTAAAAGATAATAGATATAAATGGGACACTAATGATAGTGGTATGCAAAATCATTAATTTCCCGTGATTAGTCATTAAGGTCATTAAATAATTCTTCCTGAGAAAATATTTTCACTCATTCCTTGAGCATCTTGAGTACCCATTATTTACAGATGCTGGTGACATGGGGCTAAAGATAATTGGAGTTCACATTTTGGTTAGATTAAAAAGGCCAATTCAATGAAAAATACTTAGAAGTAAGGAGAGGATGTGCATCTCACTTGTACCAAGTATAATAGTACAGTGGTTCTGAAAGTCATTCTAGAAGAGATAAGCCAACAAAATAATCTGAATCTTTGCTATGTCATGAGGTAAAATTGAGACAGAGTTATACCAAAGTAATAAGACAAGAATGAGGTTGATATGAGATTGTGAATAAAAGTGTCTTTCATAACTTATTTAAAACACATTTTTGTTCATATGGTAGCAGGCACAATTGATAATAAGTGGCAGCATGCTTATAAAATTAGATATGCTTATAAGAAGTTTTGATATTAAAATTCATAAATAATTTGGTTATTTTAAAATGAAAAGTGATGGTTTCACCTGAGCAAAAATGAACAAAACCTTTGTCTTTCATGGTTATATCATGGTATATTTAACAATAATTTTAAGAAGTCCCTAACGTTTTTTTATTATTCACTTAAAATTGTTTTATAAAACTGTGAATTTTTAATATTTTTGCCATTCAGTATAAACAGGTTGTGTACATATTGATATAGATATAAGGAAATTGCCTTAAATTAGTTTGTTGCCTTTTCTTTTCTAATTCATTTTTATTATATTTTATTGATTTAATGCCAAATTACTACAGAATTAATATAAATCCCAGTTTAATTATATCACTCTAATAGTTTAATTCTACTGATATTGAACCACCTTTAATAATTTTTTCCCATAATTTTGAAAGTAATGTCCTATTTGGGCATTAATACTTTAATTAAGTTCCACCTTTTCCGTGAAGCTCACTTTTACCACTACATAGGGGAGTAATTACTCCTTTCTCCCAATTATTTATGCATTTTATGTCACTTACAAAAGTGCAGTATGCTTTAATTAATTTACTTTTTTTTTACACTCTCTGAGCCCCTGCTACACCATGACACCTTTTTTTCACTGCAAAATCTAGCATGTGCACAAAAATTATCCATGGCATGAAATTGAACTGGTAATCAAGAATTAAGACACATAGTAAGCACCTATGCTTAACATTGTGCTAGTTTTGATTATATGCATACATGTTCATATAAAATCTTATTCTGCTATTTTGACAGCTTAGTAAAAAATTGGAGGTACTGTGAAACTTTGGACTGAGACCTTTCCTTTGGCAGAAGAAAATCATAGGGGCATTAGAATTCAGAAATATAACAAGTTTAAAGCAAATGATAGAAAATAACTTTTTAGAATAAAATGAAACATTTTGATAAATGATTTTGCAATTATAACTTCATACTGATCAAATGCAAAGATATTCCAAGTAATATAAACATATATCTTTGACACTTCATTTTAATCATACTTTTGAAAGTCTATAAAAATACACATGTATTTATTCATAAAAGTACATATAAATTATAAATGTATGTATTCCTTTTATATTTATTTATCTATCTTGTCCATCTATCTCCCTATATTTTGAATCAGAATTTATACCTAGATCCATGAATAAACATTATTTAAAAACTATATAATGCTGTTTCTGTTAGATTTTCCTGTGTATTTCTGCAGTTATCTGTGTAGAAATTTACATTAAAATATATCTATTGAGATCTAGATATGAAGCTGAACAACAAATTACATTAATATTTAATTTTGAACTCAAATCAAGATCCCTCTGATTATTGATGTTCCCTTCATATCTTTAGATAGTTATAATTGTGATTCTTGTGATATTTAATCCCCATTATGTGTAATTTTCTTTGAGAAATACCTCAAACTAATTTAAAAAAACCCTGGAGCAAACAATAATGAATAAACAAGTATTTTTTGAAAAACAGGAAAACAAAACAAAACATTGAAATCCCAATGAGGTGTTGTCTAAGAAGAGATCTGGATTTTTAGTTTGGTAATCTATTTGTCAGTTCTGACTTTTACTTGAAGCCCAGATTTATTTTTTTTTTTTTGTTATTGATGATATTACTTAATTTTTCTTAACCTCATTTTTCTCATCTGTCAAAACAGACAGGAATATTTGATCATTGATGTCATTATTTTATTATAAGTGAAATCTTAACTTCTCAATTCATACAATCAAATCACAATAGAAGACTATGTCATTTTATAAACTGATTTAAGTGGCTTTTCTTCAGCCTGTCATAATAAATTAGTTAAATTTTTTTCAAAATTTAAGCTTTTTTATTGTTGTTTTTCTAGTTGTAAAGTCTCAAATTTATTTAACCTCATCTATTATATATCTGTGTATATATTATATAAAATCCATTTTTATATTTTTATATCTTATGAACAGACTATTGAAGATGATAAATAATATAAAGTTGTTAAGAAAAAGAAAAACATTGGATTGGAAGTATTTTTAAACAAACTTCACAATCACAATGTTTGAAATGGAATTTTTTCATTGTCTTAAATTCCTCAGAAAAATAATATTTAAGATTCTACAAAGAAAAGACATTAAAAAAGATGCTACTAGGCAGACCTAGTTACTTAGAAAAACACAGCTATATAATGACTAGAAATCATCACTATTAGACAATATCAGGTTATTTTTAAATTGAGGACTTACATGTTATATGTTTAAATATTGGCATAGAATGTGTTTTAATGCAATCACACAGCCTTTTGTTAAAAGGATAAATGTTGAACCTTATTTCCTTTGTAAAAGATACCCCTTTTTATCCCCCATGATATTAATCCAAACTGTCTGGCCTGCATCTCTCAGGATATGGGTGAACGAATGGGCTGCCTCTGGTTGTTTGCTTCATCTTCTGAATATTTCTTTTCATTTTTAGAGGCTCTTCTGCTTCATATACTGAGTAACTGATATTTCCTTTTATGAAAACTATAATTTATTAAAGTAAAACATTTTGGATATGTACGTACAATATCTAGAAATTCTCCTTATGTCTTTGAGTTTTATTCCATATCGTCTGTGTGGTACAAACATTCTTATAAGAAAATCCTGAAATTCATTACTATTCTTTGAGCAGCCACTGATTATAAAATTCAAAATTATCAAGTATACTTAGACATTCCTCCTGACTAATCATTGTGTCTTCGTGGTTTAATAGTGACTAGAAAAGAACAATGAATATAATTTAAAGTACATGTAAAAGAAATAAAGACATTTAAATGCAGTTAAAAGCATGAATAACAGAGTCACTTCAAAGTAAGAAAAACAATAGGCAAAACTTTAATTTAAATGTAATCTAATTTGACAAACATTTAGTATATTATAGTTTTAGAAGCTCACCTTGAGAAATTAATAAACTATATCTCCTGGTAGGACTTTTTTAAAAATCTAGGTTTAAGAAAATTCCATTTTTCTTCTTTTGTTTCAAGGATTTTGGGTACTATTATTATTACTATTATTATTAACCTTTATTATAGTTAGATACATGTGTATTCTAATAAACTGTAGGTCTCTTGTGAGAGTCAAGACTGTTTTTTTAACTCCTGCTGCTCCGACAATGCCTAACACACAATACCTTGCATATAGCCTATGCTCTACACTGTCTGATGACTCAAATGCCATCCAAAGGTATTGAATATTAGCATTTCAAAAAAAGAGCCATTTGCCTTGCAGTTTCACATTATTGATATGTTTGAGTTTTCCTTCTATACATGGCCTACATTTTCTAGGCTCTAGGTCAATTCACACATATACAGAACTCAAATTTAATTTTATGATTTAGGGATACTTTGTTATAACACCCTTTTATGTGATGTTAATAGAAATGTTTTAATGAAAGTACAATAGTAAGACTACAACAAAAGGATAGCAATACTGAAAGGTGTATGACTTAGTCAGATAAGACTTGCCATAAGGAAAGTAGAGTAGCTTTAATTTACAGACAGATGGAAAGGAAACCAGCAGTGAATTGAAAAATGCTAAGTTTTCCTCACAAGGTGACCTGGGAGAAAGGCAGTTAGTGGGGGGTGAAGACTTTACTGGTTTAGTAATAAGTATACATAAATAATTAGTTTGTGACAGTTTTAATGACAACCCAGCCATGGGAGAAGATAAATCTACATATTGAAAGAAAGCAGTTAAAATGTTGACTTGCAAGATGACAGAGGTAATGAGGATACATTTAAGTGGAGACAGGCAGCTTGTCTAAATATGGCTAATATTAAATACAGGTGATTATAGCATTTGAAATTGAAATAAAAATAATCTCTGATTCTCTTATTTTAAAAGTTCCAAGTCTTCTCAGCTGCGTATTTCACCAGGTGCTGGTGCAGTTGGAACAACAAGCATATCCAGTGATTTAAAAATAACATTCACGGGTGTCACCTGATGTCACTCCAGATAAGAAATGCTGTTCCCAATTAGAGAACATGCTCTGGTATTCATCCTAACGCCTCCCAAACCTATGCTACATATTTGTGTCATGCATTTTAAAATAATGTTTTGGATTGTGAACATATTAAAAAGATTAAGGTTTCTGAAAGTTTTAAACATAGAAAAGAAATGCTACATTTTGGTTTTAGGAAGCTTATGCATGTACAGAGAGCTCTCATTTCATGATCTGGTTTAAACAATATACAGATGTTTCGATTTTTTCCTCCAAATACTATAAACTGAGTCGACTATTAGTGTATTAGTCAGATTTCTTATTTCTCAGAAATATATTTAAAGCCTAGAATTTCCGGTTATTCAAGTATGAAACCTAAATATATTTGTTCAGATTTAGGGAAGTAAGCAAACATTTTAGCAAGGTACTCAGGTAAGAGATGTGCTAAGTGCTTTGTGTTCATTTATGTTTCCCAATGTAAGTCCTATGAGCAAGATATTTTATCTGTTTTATAAATATAGTAACTGGAGTACTGAAAGGTTAACTTGATTTCCCAAGATCAAAAAAGAAAATCTGCAACAAAGACAGGCTTGACTTAGAATTCTCTGGAAAGCACAGCTTTTTATCGATGTACCTAAAGATCTCTGTAAGGATTGTTTCTCAAATTTATGTGTAAAGAAAACTGTTACAATGTTTTAAACACACTGATGTTTCCTGTTCTGACTCCCCACCACTGATTTGGTTTTATAGCCTGAAAATAAAACATCAGTAATCATAAATGCATTGATTCCCATTGCTCGAATTGCAGATTGGGTTTCTTTAGCCATGTGCCAAAATGGCTTTCCATGAAACGTTGTTGGATATTACATCCACTTTCCATTATTCTGAAAATGAACAAAGCTGACTTAATTTAGAATAGTACCAGCTTTGTAATCTTTAAAATCATTGAGCAGATCATGGACAGAATCTTGTTAGACCTAACCTTAACAAGACCTTACTTGTTAAGACCCTTACTTGTTAAGACGTAATCTTAACAAGTAATTCTGGGGGGAAAATGTAATTGAGAGGCTCATAGAAGATAAACCACCAACAGAAGAAAATAAATAAACATAAAATATCTGATAACAATAATTTTTGTGATGATCAAACACTTTCAAAATTTTTATTTTATTTTTTAACCATCTCTCACCTCTGGAGGTTATGAAAATGTAGATGATAGCTAAAACTTGAAGGGAAATATCAGATGGGGAAAGTCTAATATTGCCATATGCTACTTAGGACTTTTCAAAGAAATTTGAGACTTTAGGTGTAAATGACTCATAACAAGCACTAATTGATTAGATTTGATTTATTTTAATGGTCATGTTAGTCTGTAGAGACCTGTGTGCAGCATTACGCTTGGCATTTTGACAATCACTACTAACATCATTTC
Source organism: Carollia perspicillata (assembly GCA_004027735.1). Taxonomy (NCBI): domain Eukaryota; kingdom Metazoa; phylum Chordata; class Mammalia; order Chiroptera; family Phyllostomidae; genus Carollia; species Carollia perspicillata. Next base: position 25,196 of record PVKM010011526.1, read on the forward strand.
CCATCAAATACCATAAAGAATAGTGTTATTTTCCTCATTAACTAGTTTATAAATTAAAGAAGACAATTAATTATTAATGACCATATTACAGGAGAAAAACGTTTTTGGAAGTCTTTTAGCTATTCCTCCCTTTTAATTCAACATTGGTGGTGTCCCTTCATTAGACTGCCCTTCAGTTTGCATTAAACCCATCAATCCAGTCAGTTTTCCTCACATCCAGGCTATATTTCTTCATCTTGCACACAGGGCTTTCTGGGAGATGTTGCTGACTCCTTGCTAAGTTCATATACATCAAGGTGACTACATTTCCCTGAAACTAAAAATGTCAAAGTAGCAAATAAAGCAATATGACATGATATAATAAAGTGAATGCATATGCCTTCTTTGACTGATCAAGCTAAGAGAACTTTTCTGCTTAAGAGATGAGAAGAAAAAAAAAAGAAATTAACTGCAAAACAAAACAAAAGAATTACTGTTTTAATTTATATTGTATTTATATAAGGAGGATTCTTATTATGAATCTTTTTGAAGCTGAAATGATCTCTTTTCTCTCACTTTTGATTTCCTACATTTAGATACTTAAGATTTCAAAAAAACACAGAATATGCTTCTCTCTCAGGAACATGTCTTTTGTAGAGGCACTCTAACCAGTTACCAACCACACTTGGTGATTATGCTACCAACATTTTGTTTGACTAAGTGGAGAAAAGAGAGAGAGCATCTTCCACATGTGAACTGACATGTTACAGTGGAACTCTACAAGCCATTCCTCAAAAAATTGTACAGTGTGTGTGTGTGTGTATACACATACATATATAATTGTATATGCATGTGCATACATATAGACATGCACATACATGTATATGTGCATACATATATATGTACACATGTATATATGCATGCTGGCTTCCATATTTTGGGGGTGTGATAATTTAAAGAAATCCACCCACTATAGAAAGCAGTGTGGAGTCATGTCACAAAATTAAAAATTGATCCCCTTTACAACCCAGTGATTCCACTTATGAGAATTTTTCCAAAGATACCTGAAACAATAACTCAAAAGAATATAAGCACCCCTATGTTCATTGCAACATTATTTATAGTAGCCAAACTTTGGAAATAGCCTAAGTGTCCATCAGTTGGTGAACGGATAAAAAGGCTGTGATACAGTTGCACAATGGAATACTACTCTGTCATTTAAAAATAATGAAATCTTATTCTTTGCAATAGCATGGATGGACCTGGGGAGCATTATGCTAGTTGAAATAAGCCAGCCAGAGAAAGACAAGTACTATATGATTTCACTTACATGTGGAACCTGATAAACAAAATGGACTAGAAAGCAAAATAGAGACAGACTTAGAGAAAGTAGGATGACAGCTCTGGGTTTGGAGGAAGTCTGGGGCAGTGAGGGGGGTGAGCAAAAAGGAAAAAAAAAAAGAGAAAAAACTCATGGACATGGACACTGGTGTGGTGATTGCCAGGGAGAGGGAGTAGATGGAGGTAGTTGAGTGTATGGGGAGACAAATGGTGATAGATTGGGGGGGAGGTTCTACCCACAGGGTCCCCCAGGTCAGTAAGTTTACCCAGACATGATCTGCTTGGGGAGGAAAGGTTGTCAACCTCTCAAAGTGTTCCTCAGTTGGCTTTTATTGGGTTTATTTGCATAGGAATACAGGGTGTATATATAAAGCTCATCAATCATTGTCAGGCTGTAATGATCGAACAATACACAACATTCAAAGAACTCTCAGGGTTTATTTTGAGTCAGGGCCATAACACTTTGGGGAAACAAACTCTTACTTGGACCCTTATCATTTAAATTGAGGGTATTAGACAAGTAGGTTTCACAGGATTTTGTGCATTCTTTCTTAGGCCTGATAGGCCCAGAGAACCTGCCCTTTCTAGTACAGGGCCACACCCACAACCGACATTGTTTCAGGCTTAAGGAATTGTTTCAGGCTTAAGTCAGGCAGGGGAAGTAAGGCAGACAAAAGATTAAACTTCTTGCAGACAGAATGAGGACTCAGGCTATGTCAAAGCCAAGGAACAAGGGTCCATCACCCCCTTTTTACATACCCCCCAAGTCATTCCTGAGGGCCCCTTTATGATATGGCTGTCTTAGGTCATCCCTCCCTTGAATAATCTTACCTGTCATTGGCTAACCAGTCATTGGCCTGGGGCCAAGCAAGGTGAAGTAAAAGGGTCAGAGGCAGCGCCCCTACAAGGAAGATAAACTTTGTCTCCTTAGTGACTTATGGTCCCAAAGTCTCTCACTCAGCTTCAGCCATGGGGAGTTACAGCTTCTGAAACCAGGCAAGGCAGTACCCAAAAGTAGATGGAGACTTCAGGTGGTGAACACACAGGGCAATGCACAGATGATGTATTATGGAATTGTGCACCGGAAACCTGCATAATTTTGTTAACTAGTATCAGCTCAATAAACCCAAACAAAAGAAAAAAAATAAAATTATAACTACCTTTCTATAATATTATTTTAATGAAAAATAATCCTCCAACTATAAAGAATATATTTGTAAATTACTGTTGAAGTCATAGCCTATTATTTTATTTTTTATTTATTTTATATTTTTATTGTTTTTATTGTTCAAGTACAGTTGTCTCCATTTTACCCCCACCACTCTTCCCTCACCCACTGGTCCCCACCTCCCACCCTCGATCTTGTTCCCCTTTGGCTTTGTTCATGGGTCTTTTATACATGTTCCTTGACAACCCTTCCTCCTCTTTCCCCCATTTTCCCCCTTCCCCTTCCCCTGTGGTTACTGTCAGTTTGTTCTTTGTTTCAGTGTCTCTGGCTATACTTTGCTTGCTTGTTTGTTTTGTTGATTAGGTTCCACTTATAGGTGAGATAATGTGGTATTTGTCTTTCATGACCTGGCTTATTTCACCTAGCATATTCTCCAGCCTATTATTTTAAAACAATTTATATAAATATTTTATTTTCAAATGAGGTTTAAGGCACCTACACGAAATTGGAAGACTTGCCTTTATCAGTATTAATTTGTAATGACTGATTATATTTCACTTCATATTCAGATACCATAGATAAGATGCCTCAGAAGGTCAAATCCTTTGATATGATAAATCTAAAATTTTAGAGTGACAAAAAGCTACAAACTGTCAGCTCATTGACACAAATGTTAGATAAATACATAACTGCTCTGGTTGATATCTCGGTCAAAGCTTATAAAGCAAACTTTACAAATGTGCCATTCCAAAAGGATTGAATTATTGATATTATCCTGCTATAAAGATTTTATTTATAATTATTTATAGAATTTTAACTATTGCCATCATTTTTTAATGCAAAGATAATTTTAATTGGGTGGCCAGCTATAATAAATAAATTATCTTATTATAGAAGGGAAGAAAATATAACAAAAATGTAATAATGATATCGATGAAGAGTTTATTATAATAAGATTTTTTCTACCTTTTTTTCAAAATTTATACTCCTATGTCTATCACTTGCATTACCCAATTTCAATGTTCCCTGAAATAAATACAGCATATAATTTAATCAAATGACAACATATTCCTCCTTGTAACTATGCACTGCATAATAATAAGTAAACTGGACAAAACTTAAAGTTTACTATTCATTTAAAATATTAGATGGCTGTAAAAGATCAGAGTTCTTAGAGAAGAGTAAAGAAAACCATTCTTATGGGAGATTGTCCACTTACCTTACATGTACCTTGATTGTTCACTTACAGCATTAAGATAAAATTATAAAAAAATCATTTGCTGATGTTTATTTGTTAAAGCCATAAAATAAACATAACCGAGTTCATTAATGAGGAATAAAACTGAAGTCAAGGTAGAAAGATACCAGCAAATGTTTGTCATTATAGGGTTACGTGCACATATAAGAGAGGAAAGATGTGAGCATGGCAGCATGCATAAACATCTGAACCCAAGCACATGAAAATCGAGTAGCCTCTATTTAGAACTTTAAAGTTATTATATTGTCATTTGCAACTGAAAGTAGAATTTATTTATTTATTTTCCTTTGTATTGAATTTATTGGGATGACACTGGTTAACAAAATTATACAGGTTTCTGGCGCACATTTTCACAACACACCATCTGTGCACTGTGTTGTGTGTTCACCACCTCAAGTCAAGTCTCTGTCCATCACCATTTATTTCCTTAAAGTGGAATTGTTTTAGACAAACATTAATACCTATTCACCTATATTTCCATACTAAATATGTGGGACTTTCCTTTTAAATAAAAGCAAACAGTCCTTCCCTGCATGAAAATGTTATAACAATTGATACAGGCATGCTAGCAATTATTAACAACAAATTAAAACAGAGAAGTCCGACATTTAAGGAATCACTTATAGCTATTTAATGTTATCTTTGGGCTTGTAAACATAACACTTTCAAAATTACTTTCAAATTACAGTTGATTGTGTTGATCTAAAATTTCATGAAAATCAGAAATAGTGTTTTAGTCCGGGACAAGTATAAGTGGAAAATAAATGAGAATAAATAACAGAAATGTAATGATAATAGAATATTATTCCATTTTCAAATGACCGTTTTAATCAATGATAAGAAATTATACTTAAACATTTATATAATTTTAAAATGATGATTCAAGTTTTTTCTTTTCCTCCTAAATAGCCTTTCTTCATGTATTTGGAAATTAGGCATTCAGTTGTGTATCCGTAAATAAATTATTTACAAATATTTCCATAAAAAGAAGCCACCCCCCACCCCCGGAAAACCATATTTTGCCATTGATTTCCATTTTAGTGTCTTTGGTCATTTGATAATAATGTATTTTATTTATAATATAATAATTGCCTTATGGAATAAATTAATAGGTCATGCAAATGCAATGTTTTATTTTCAAAAATAAGTTTTAAAATGGGAATTGTATGGTAGCTTGATGTGAGAAATAACTTGAAAGTGAGTCTTTTTCCAGACTTAGCCAAATCTACAATTAGAACAATATAAAAATAAATCTGAGAAGCAAAAAACCCCAGTATCCTAAAGTTCCCAATTGTTTAATTTGCTATAAAAGATCTCTAGCATGCGAGAGTAAGGAACCAAACAGTAATGAAGCAACATTTCTAACATAGCTTGCTCTCCCATTTTCAGAACTACATTTCCAGTGTAGAGCTCATCAGCTTGGTTTTTAAATGATGTCATCACATCATAATTTCTGTTTGTTCCAGGCAGCCCTTCAGAGATAATTAGGAGCAATGTACAGTCAGCCCTCCATATCTGTAGGTGTGAAACTCACCAATGAGGAGGGCCAATTAAGGAACTTGAGAATCAGTGTATTGTGCTATTTGCAGGGGGGTCCAGGAACCAGTCCTGTGAGGATACTGAGGGGCAACTATATTAGTATCAATATGAGGTAGTTGAGGGCATAGAGGGTTAAAGTGTGTAAAAATATCTTAAATATTTTGTACAAAATTATGTGCAATTACACAGTGATGGAAATTTTTGTTATCATCAATATTTTCAATTAGTTTGATAACACAGGAATATAATCTAGTTATCCTGATGTCCATGCAAGTTAGTTGGCCTAACTTCCAATTTAAAACTTATAAAAAGTAAGATTAAAAAAGATTAAAAGCAATGATTAACTCAAATATTATAGAGATAACTGTGTAAAATGTAAAATTATTTTTACATACCTTAAAGACTTATTCCAACAGCTATTTTAAAGAGAATATAAAATGCATAGGGGATGTTACAGTGGAGGTTTAGAATTATGGGAAAAAAGAATAATTTAACCTTGTGATACTCCAAATGTTAACTATGCATGTTAGGTATATCAGGTAGAAACTTTATTTCCCAACCAGAGACCAATGTTGTATTGCTTTGTTTTGGTATTTACTTACTTATTTATTTGATAAAATTTCATGGATTGAGGTGCTCCTGACTGTAATGCTCTAGGAAATGGACTCTAAAAAATACACTGACCTTGTTATAATCTAAAATGTTCACTTCAACACTGTTGGATTCAAAATAGAACCACACTTGCTATGTCACAGTGCTACCAGTAGTAATTTTATGGTAACTGTCACTTTAAAAGTAGCCATCAACCTTACCTAAATATACATTATTTTTATATTGAAACCCTGGTATCTTCTTTCAACATGTATTTCAAAGAGAGCTAATATAGTGAATAAGCCTTAAAAGCAACTGCATTTCTCAGTTATGCTACTGTGAAAGAAAATTGTAGTCATTAGTCAAAAAAGTGAATAAAATTGGTTATACTATGCTACACTGTGACCTTGATATTGATTTTAAAAAATATTCTTCTAACTGCATGATACCAAAACAACCACTGTTCACAACCTCACCTATGTAAAGAACTATTTTTCTTTTGAAAACCATTATATACTTATCAGTTTAGGAAAATAGCATATTGGCCAGAAGCATTTTAGTGGCTGGAGTTCTAATGGAGGTAGAAATGATATTATTATAATAAAATTACATAAAAGTTGAGGCAAATTATTTCTTTTAAATTTATATTAAGTTTTATGGAGTTTTGAATAAGTAGGAATACATATTAAATAAAACTTCAGCTTGCAATATTAAGTTATAATAGAGACTGATAAAATTAATATTGCCTTGTATTTATTTGTTTGTATTGTCTTTTTTTTTATGTTACCTCTCGTTTTCAATATCTCTAGTGAAATACTGGAAATCCATATACCAACAAAATGCTAATAAATCTTCTAAAAATTTTGTGAGTCTCAGGCAATCTATAGGTCTGTTTTAGTTCCTAAGATTCCACTGAGAAAAGTGCTAATTGGTTCCAGTTTTGATGGTGGTATTCATGATGTTTTCTCAGGATTCAGACAAAGACCAATATACTCAGTTTGCTCTACCACTCTTTGAATTTGACATAGTATGTCAATGACAAGACATTTAAATATAAAGTGAAAAATGATACTTTTCAGCATTGTCTCTAATGTCAAACAATGGGTCAGTTTCATGAAATCATCTCAGTGTCTGACTAGTGGAACATTTTGGGTATGTTTGAAATCTGATTATAACATTTGTTGGCTATACTGTCCATGCTAAGAAAAGTCATAGTTATATTAAATTTAAATATTCTCAGGTAAAAATCATACCTGAAATATTTACATTCAGTCATTAAACATATATATTTTAGGGAGACATTGAAAAAATGGGGCACACTTATAGGATAGTGAGCACAATGGCTAATAGCACCTCAGCAAAAGTAGTCACGGTTATTGAAAAGTTCACATTTAAGAAAAGAATGGTGATTTAGGAAAAATATGTTTCTTATTTCAAAGATAAGGAACATATTTTCCTGTGGATGATACTTTAACCTGAGTCAATAAGACACTGCCTGAGACACTATAGGGCAAGTCATGACTGGAATGAAAAATTGGATTCGAGATTCTCTATAGCAGGGGTGTCAAACTCATTTTCACTGGGGGCCACATCAGCCTCGCAGTTTCCTTCAAAAGGCCGGATGTAATTTTAGGACTGCGTAAATGTAACTACTCCTTAACTAGGGGCAAGGAACTCACTGCTGCCCAGGGGTAGAAACAAGGAACCGGGCCAGACAAAACAAGGTGGAGGGCTGGATTTGGCCTGCAGGCCTTGTGTATGCCACCTGTGCTCTATAGATTCATGTGATTTTGATGTTCTATGAACTGAATAACTGAAATATTTCCTTGTAGTAAACATTTTCCAAATGTTTCAATGTTCCAAATGTTCAAGGGAGGAATCCGTTATGTGGAAACAGGAAACTGCCAGTGTGGTGTGCCCAAAGTTGTTGAACAGCAGCGATTTTATGTGGTTCATCTGCAGTCATAGTTTTCTAAGACTA
>PVKM010011527.1:0-33151 GCA_004027735.1 Carollia perspicillata
AGTCTATGGGTACGACCCCTCAGAGAAGGGGCAACCCTAGCAGACATGATCATGTGGGATGCCATCTAGGAAGGACTCAGTGGGGGCTGCAGCAAGTGAGGGCGAAGGACCCTCAAACCCCCTGGCTATTCTGACATAGCCCGAGTCCCCTTTCCATCTGGGAGAAGCACTTCTTGGCTCTAATCCACTTAAGCCTGAATCTTGACGGGGAGGGGGTGCAGCCTTCTGCTGGCTAGATTAAGTTCCGGGGTAATTGAGCATAAGAAAGAATTTGTCAAGTCCTGTGAAGCTTCCTGTGCTAAGAGTGCTATCATCCATATGATAAGGGTCCAGGCAGGAAATGCGTATGTCTCCTAAAGTTTTTGCAACCCCTTACCTGACAGACACTGACACATATTAAGCCCTCAGATTTCTTTGAAGTGTTATCTATTGTTTGATCCTTGCTGCCTAACATTGATTGATGAGCTTTACCTGTATCCCTGTGTGTTACAAACCTAATAAAAAGCCATTGAGGCAACGACTCGAGGCTCTTCGCCCATGAGAGAAGCTAGCCACTTTTCCTCCCCAAGCAAATGATGTCTTGGTAGAATTATGTTCATCCATGATGGAAGCAGGGACTTGCACAGAGTTTCCCCCACACAGGAACATGTGTAAAGGACACATGGACAAAAGCAAAGGGGGTAAGTTTGAGGATGGGAAGAGGGGATGACTGGGGTAGACAGGAGTGGTGGGGAGGGGATAGAGACAACTGTACTTGAACAACAATAAAAAATGTGAAAAAACAAGTACCTATATATGAATAAATATCAAATTTAAAAAAGAATAAAGCTGGAAAAATCACAGTATTTAATATCAAACTATACTACAAGGCCATAATAATTAAAACTGTCTGACACTGCCATAAAAACAGACACATAGAAAAATGGAACAGAATAGAGAGCCCCAAAATAAACCCACACCTTTACAGTCAATATTTGACAGAGAAAACAAGCATGTACAATGGGCTACAGATAGTTTATTCAGTAAGTTGAGTTGTGATAATTGGACAGATGAGTACAGAAAAATGAAACTAGACCATCTTCTCATAAAACACACAAGAATAAATTCAAAATGGATCAAAGATTTAAATGTTAGACCCAAAACCATAAACATCCCAGAAGAAAACATAGGCAGCAACATCTTGGACATTGCTCACAGAAATTTTTTATTTGATACATCTCCCCAGGCAATGGAAATAAAAGAAAAAATAAACAAACAGGACTTCGTCAAACTATTATTTTTGCACAGCAAAGAAAATTGTCAAAAAAATAAAAATACAAAACAAAGAATGAGAGAACATATTCATCAATGCATCAAAATTTGTAAAGTAATTACAAAACTCAACACCAGAAAAACAAACAACCCTATTAAAAAATGAGCAAAGGATCTAAATAGATGCTTCTCCAAAGAGGATGTACAGATGACCAATAGACACATTAAAGGATGCTCAATGTCAGTAATCATCACAGAAATGCAAATTAAAACCATAATGAGATATCATGTCACACCTGTCAGAATGGTTATCATCAGTAAATCAAAAAACAAGTGTTGGCTATTAGCGAGAGTGTGGAGAAAGGGAAACACTTTTGAATGGTTAGTGGGAATGCAGACTGATGCAACCACTATGAAAATCAGTATGGAAATACTTCAAAAAATTAAAAATGGATCTGTTTTTTGACCCAGTAACCCCACTTCTGGATATATACCAGAAGGAACCCAAAGCACTTATTTGAAAGAACATAAGCATCTCTATGTTCGGTGCAAAGCTATTTACAAGTGCCAAGATATGGAAGCAACCCAAGTGTCCATCAACAGATGAGTGGATAAAACAACTATGGGACATTTATGCAATGGAATCCTACTCAGCAATAAAAAAGAAAAAATATTGCCCTTCACAACGATATGGATGGATCTGGAGAACATTATGCCAAGTGAAATAAGCCAGTCAGGGAAAGGCAAATACCAAATGATTTCACTCATATGTGGAATCTAATGAACAAACTGAAATAGCAAACAAAGCAAAGACAGATTCATAGATGGAGAAAAAATGACAACTACTGGGGGTGGTTAAGTGGTGGAGGGACTGAGCAAAAAAGAATAAGGACTCATGGGCTTGGACAACTGTGTGCTGATTGCTGGGGAAAGAGTGTATAAGGGGACAAATAGTAATGGGAAACTATGATAAAGTTTAATTTTTTTTTAAAAAAAGGAAATCATAGGGAGTAGAAAATATGTGTACAGTATTTCCTGAAAGATCCTTGTATAAGTGGACCCAAACAGTTCATACTGGTGTTGTTCAGAGGTCGGCTATATATGTAATCACAAGTAGATTGTTAAATGAATGTTAAACTATAACTTTTAATAATACAAGATGAAAATTGTAAGTAATTCCATCTGATTACTTTTTATAATGCCCAATATATTTGGATTTTGAGGTTTGGAATAGGAAGACTTTTCTCCTACAAATACTGTTATAAAAGTTGTTTATCAGGTGAAAAAAAAGAAATTAAGAAGGAAGTTTTTTAACTGTGACTTAATATCTTTATATTACACTGGGAATGAATTACATTTGGTTATATTCTTCATTGTCATTAACCCTTAAATTTCAGTATCATAATGTCATATAAAATTAGTATTATTTATATTTAAAATATAATATAGACCCAGATTAATGCTATGCAAACTTAAATACTTTCCTATGCACAATTTTTCACAGACAACAGTGAAAAAAACTTTTATAGACAACATAAAACAAAGTACACACCTGTCTTCATTACCAAACAGACTAGAGAAAAAAATAAAATAGAAAAAATAATTTTTACAATATTATACACATTAATTCTGTGCCTGTTTTAGCTTTGTATCTCAAATAAGATTATAAAACTACATATTCCCATTGCCATCAGTTTTTGGTCAACTTGAAATGCCTTATTTAACATTGCTATATATCCAAATTTAATTTATCTACATGAGCAAATTCAGGGATTATCTTTAAAAATATTTTTGTTCCATTCTTTTGTTCTGAACCCCGTGTCTTCCACGTGGTCTTTCTCGTCTGTGACTCCTGCATCCTCTTACTCAACCAATCACAGATTGAAAATATTTTTTTTTAATTATGTTGCTGCTGATGTGTAATTAAACCTATGAATGTTGTGTCTGTACTGAAATGTATGGATTTTTTCATTTGTCGCCATTCCCTTATTCTTTAAACAATTATTACTTAAGAAAATAACAAAAATAGCCAACCAACAAAGCCTGCTTAAATATAGTGCATGCTGGAGGTCAGAACAATGAAAATACAGTATTTTACATCTGACCTTATAACAGTTTCCTCACTATTTTTGTATCCCCAAGGAATCCAGAGATAATCTAACATCCAACAGTCAGATTCATGTAATAACACTGCTTGCTAGAGATAAGGATTCTTACATATAACATTCCTACACAAGAAAGCTGGAGAACCCAGTAATACGTGGCAATAAATGAGCAAAGAACACTTCACCCACATTGTTCACTGGCAAATGTAGATTCTGTGTTAAGAATTATAAATCCAAAGTACAAAAAAAAAAGAATTTAAACATCATTTAAGCCTATAAAAGAGAATCAATGCATGTGAAAAGTTTACTCTGAGAAGTTATTTTCTTCTACAAAACAACTAGGAAATGTTTTGTCTGTTTTTTTTCCTAACAATAACTTAAAAAACAAAATAAACAAAACAAGTGTATTTTATACATGAGTCCTACAAAATCATAAGTAATTGAGAGAGAGAGTATGTGTTACCATTTTTAAAAGATTTTATTTATTTATTTTTAGACAGAGGAGAAAGAGAGGAAAACACCAGTGTGTGGTTGCCTCTCATGCACCCCCTACTGGGAAGCCGGCCTGCAACCCAGGCATGTGCCCTGACTGGGAATGGAACTGATGACCCTTTGGCTCACAGGCCAGCACTCATTCCACTGAGCCACACCAGTCAGAGTGTGTTACCATTTTTGATACACATACGAAATGTTGTTCACGTGTAAAGACCACAAAACCACATTGGTATATATTGTCAATTAACACAAACTTGCAGCTCAGTGTTGACAGAACCAAACTCTGGAGTCCAGTGGCCAGGTTCAAATCCTGGCTCTGTCATTTGTCAGCTGCATGAAGCCTTCAGTGAGCCACTTTACTTTGAGTTTGAAGAGAATTCAATTAATATGTCAGTAATACAAGGTCTGTCCAGAAACGGTCCAACCATTGTTAATGTAACAAAAACAGATTGTGCAACATCAACATAACCTGGCAGCCAAGGAGTGTGGACTGGAATGTGCATGCATGGACAATGATGACCTCACTCTAGTAGTCAGTGGGGATGGTAGATGCTGTTCAGTGAGCCTGTGTACTGTGTGATCATCACGTTCTAAATGATAGTGAGTACAGCAATGAATCAGCATCAAATTTTGTGTTAAAGTTGAACATACCTCTGCAGAAACTGTTATGATGATTCCAATACAGCTATGGGAAACTGGTAATTGGCAGCTTCATCATGATAATGTGCCCACTCATGCATCACATCTCGTGCAGTTTTTGTGTGTGTGTGTGTGTGAAACATCAAATCACCCAGGTGACTCAGCCCCACTACAGTGCAGATTTGGTAACCTGGAATTTCTGGCTTTTCCCCAAACTAAAATCACCTTTGAATGGGAAGAGATCCAGACTGTCAAGGTTCAGGAAGATAAGCCAGGGCAACTAATGGCGATTAGGAAATCTGTGTGAGGCCCCACGTATCTACTTTGAAGGGGACTAAGGCATCATTGTCCTATATACTATGTCTCTTGTGTCTTATATTTTCGTCAGTAAATGACTCTATTTTTCATATTACATAGGTGGGGACCTTCTGCACAGTCCTCGTATTAAACTTTGAACCTGTAAAATTGAGACTATTTCCTTTTCTATGTGTTATGGTATTATTTACCAGATTTAATCATTATCATAGATTAACCAAAACTTCAGTGAGTTCTCTGACCATCAGCTGGGATACACATAGGAACACAACCACGAGAAGGAAGAAGCATGGGTCTCCAAAAGTAAGTTTTTCAAATGTCTTCAACAATAACACCTAATCTGCTTATGTGATATTCATCCATTTACTTGTCTTTCTCTAAAATAAATCAAATTCATTTTCAACAAATATTTTTGAGCCAAGGTAACTCCCCTCTCCCAAAATAGTCTCTTTGATAGTCTGTGATGTCTTTGAAAATATCTTGATGACCATGATTATTTGCCTTTGCCCCCAAGACACCAAAAAATAGTGCAGATTGCAGGAGATTGTATACACACAGAAGAATCTAAAGGCAATTTGTAATATTATACTTCCTTTTGTTTGTTTTAATAAGTAACCAATGATTTTCTGTTTTGCTTTGTTTTGTATAAGCCTAGGACTCACATGTAGCCATACACTAGTTTTACTTATTGTGTACATCTTCATTTTTATCATATTTGTCCCAATGATTATTTCAATGGCATACTCATAGCACTTTCTATACTGTGGATTATTTATTCCTTGTCCTTCAGAATCCTTCCCACTGAGTAATTTGTTTCATTTAATCATTTTCCATCAGTAATTTATTTTACTTTCAATACAATCATAATCATAGGCTTCTTCTTAGTGCTTTCATCCCTGTCAGTGCATCTGCACTTTTCAAAAATGATGGAACAAATAATTTCTGCCAAGTCTCTCAAACATTGGCAAAACACAGCAAGCACTCTAAGGAATAACAAACAGTTAGATGGCTGAGACAAAAACGACAATGAAACATCACTAACATTTGTCAGTCGTGCATAGAAAACAACATTTTGTTCTAAATTTAAGCTTGGTTTGAATGTAGAAGAGTAAGCAAAGCACACGTTCAGAAATCATGGGGCTTTCCACCCTGGTATTTTTGTATTACCTGTACTCTATGATCTCTTTCTCCTTCCCTCCTTCCATTCACCCACCTACCTGCCTATCTAACTGAAATGTTTTGTTTATGCAAATTAAAATGTGAGTCTTGGCTGTATTTTAGTTAATTGTGAAACTGTACTGGCTCTCACCTTGCACCAGTGTGACCTGTGTGACTTTCTTCTCCGTCTAAATCAGCATCATCACACAGCTGCGTTACCTACAATCACATGTTGTACATTGCATCCCTACTGTTTCTTTTTCTTATTTCTGTACATTGCATCCCCATGCTTTATTTATTTTATAACTAGAAGTTTGTACCTCATAAATATTTTCATGTCACATATTGTTTAGACCGCAATATACCATATATTTTCATCCCCGCTTTGAAGTTATTCTGCCACTAATTCTTGTTTTCAATGCATTTATAAGGAAGCATTCGTATTACCACCTCATTTTGAAATATTTTGACATCTGCATTTCAATATAATTAGCTTCCTTTGTAATCCCTATATTTCATAGATTTAGAATAAATATATACATTCTGAGAAAGGAGTCCATTATGCCTCAGCAGTCTGCTAAAGAGATTCAGTGTCACACAAAATAATGAAGGACTCCTGATTTAAAGAATTGATTAAAAAGATCCTAATAAGCCAAGAAAAAAAGCATGTGTTTATATCTTCAAAATTAAATATCTTTAAATAAAACTTTTAGTCATAGTCTACCCAACATTTTTTAATAAAAGATTTGACAAAATCTATAGTTGGTTTCTATTTTGTGGAAAACATCACTTGTAAATATTAATATATCTACTCACTCTGAATTTTTTATGTCTTCCACAAGTACTACTTTAAGGGTTACGATCACCTTCCTTCCCAATTATACTGGATAGCCTCATTTCCTTAGGAAATATTGAATTCCAGAAGATGTGTCCTATTTCTCACCCCACTTTTTTCCTAAGGCTGTATACATAAGTTGAATACTAACCTCTAAATTAGGTTTCTCAGAGGATAACTGTCATCTCCACACTATAAAATGTCATAAAGTGAGTTGCAAGCTATAACAAATATGAAGTACCATGTTAACTTTCAAAAATGTTTCATTTTATTATAATGCAAATATTAAAACATTTCCAAAGAAAATATGTGTTTAAGTGTATGCTCCTCTTCCATTTAGAGATATTAAAATAAAAGTAATGCACACTCAGAAAAGCATTTTGAACATAGAAAGCATCGTTAGAATTTTTGGTTTGAAACATATAATTTATACCAGTGGTTTTCAAATGAGGAGAATCTGCCCTCTGGAAGGTATATTTGCAATGTCTGGATGTAGTTCTGTTTGTGGTGACCGGGAGCGTGTAGCGTTCTGTTGTGTAGAGGTCAGAGGTTCTGCTCTATTTGAGTTACTCAAGTATTTTTTGTGACTGGTTTTTCTATCTGACCTAAAATAGACATTTCACAAAACAATGCCCACATGTTTTTCTATTTTTGATCTTTCTATTTCTTTAAACTTTAATATTTTATTCTTAGTGAGACCCTTAAAATAAATTATTTTATCTGATAGATAAAAATTCAGCATCTTAGTTTGTTTTTGTTACTGTTATTAACCAAGAGAGTATACCAGTGTAAAAACAAAGGAAAATAAGACAAGACAACTAATGGCGATTAGGAAAACTGTGTGAGGCCCCAAGTATCTACTTTGAAGGGGACTAAGGCATCATTGTCCTATATACTATGTCTCTTGTATCTTGTATTTTCATCAGTAAATGTCTCTGTTTTTCATATTACATAGGTGGGGACCTTCTGCATAGTCCCAGTGCAGAACACAGAGATGCAGGTATTGGACCCCTGGGAAATGGTGGGACTCTGGAATTATTTTTAACAGGTATAAGTATAAATCCGGTCTAAATAAATGAAACGGCTAATTAATTTATTTTCTGTGCTCACCTAGAATCAAGCAACCATTGAAGCAAAGCTTTGAGGAAATTCTGTGTGAGGTACAAAAGAAGAGATCATAAACAAATGAGGAACTGCATCATGAAATGGCATTTTGAAAGGCATTGGATAGCTTAAGAGAGAAAATAGCAGCCTAGAATATTTAGAGTCTTGAATGTGTGCCTATGCTTATTTGAATTTTTATTGGAAATAGTATTTCCTCTGTTGACAACATAATTTAAAATAGACGTCTGCATGTCCCATTGGGTCTGTGGGAATTTGCATAGAGGTAGGGCCGACTTAAATTACAGGTGGACTTTTGACTCTGGGCAGAGTCAGCACCCTCTAACCTCCCTATCAGCTGTTAGAGTTGACTGTATTTAGAAACACGAGTTCCTGTCATAATCCTTTAAATCACTGGCACTACAAATATAATACAAAAACGTCAAATACTATAACAGGGCAGGAGCAACATCTATGCTGATATCAAGCTCTTGCCCAAGGTAATCAAAGATTCACAAATTTTCAGTTATTCAGTTCCCACAACATCATGATTGTACCTTTGACTTTTGTATAAGGTGATTTTTCTTTCATAGTCATAAGTGACATTAGACTTTTTTTTCTGGAGAAATATTTGTCAGGTCTTCACAGAAATGTTATATCTGCTTCAGAAAAATATTTTGAAACTTTTCTTTTGTGATCTATGGGTTGTCCTTTTATATATGATCCAATCTTGTTTTGTGTCAGTTTTCCTTTCAAATCCTCACATCCTGAAATCACTTCACTTCTGAGGTTTCGTGTTGGCGATCATGTTTTCTTTTTTTCACTCTGTCTCTCCCTTTCCTAGTTCTGTTAGCTCACTTTAGCTCCCCTCCCCACACCTGTGCCCTTTCCAGGGCACTTTTATCAATGCCATTTGGTAAAGATATTTCCCATCCATCCCTACACTTTTTTCTTCCTTCTCTGAGATGGTAGTTGTTTTCTGGTCCTGGTTCCGTGATCAACAGCCCACCTTGACCCTATGATGTTACAACACATGTGGGTGACAGTCCTAATGATGGGCTATGGGAATGTTGGCACACAGTTCTGGGAGCAGGGAAAGGTGAGGAGAGCCAGGTCTGTGTGTGGAACCTGAGCAAGGTGAGCAGGCCCTGGAGCACCCAGCCCTAGTGCCCCCCAGTATGGCTAAAGCCCCAGGGGTGGGGGTGTTGTACAGTCAGAGATCCTGAGAGAGAGATCCTTAGGCAAAAGAAGTGCAGAGCAAGGCAGGGCAATGGCCCAGGGACAATATATGGGGCAAGGGTGGGGTAGTAGTCTGCAGACATCCATTGGGGTGGAGACACACATGTGCAGGTGGTTTCTGGCAAATATGTGACTGCCTCTGTCTTCTCCCTTCAGAGACGTGATGCCTGAGGGCCTCTCTTCCTGAGGCTGAGGGAACTCCCAGGAGAGGAGAGTGGAGAGTGAGGTGGCACGTGGGAAGGAAACACAGCTGAAACTGGTTTAAGGGTCAGAGTCCACAGTGTGTGAGAGGGAGTCTCGGGGGCCTGACAGTACTGTCACAATGTTCAGAGCTGTTGGAGTGACAGTCCTCCAGGTGCGGAGATGATATTGCAGAGGGAAAGTGACTAGCAGGGCAGGAGGCCGGGTTCACCTCTAGATTCAAGATCAGGACGTCTGGGCTAGGCATTCATTTCAGAAAACTTGTATTTGCAAATTCTTTTGCTGCCCACTTGAGATCTAAGTCCTGTGCATTTTTGGTTTTGACAGGTTACAGTTTTGTGGACATATTTTTGCCAGCGGCTCTCATTGTTTGTAAGGATCTTCTACACTGTGGTCTTTTTTCTTACAATCAGTTTATATAGGATGCCATTGCAATCCTTTTCTGTTTCTTATGTGTAGCTGTTATGAATTGTTTTGCACTTTCAGCAGAAGATTGGAAAAACAGAATTGCTTTCCTAGCTTCAGGGACTCAGAGTTTCCTTTCCAATTGTTTCTAAGAAGTGATAAAAATATATATATATCTAGCACTTTCTGCTGTTTGCCTCCTCTGATTTACTCTCACACTCTTTATCTGCTCTGTCTCTTGTCTTTCCTCCATCGTCTCTGTCCTGTCTAATTTAGATTATACTCTTAACAATATTTCTTCGAGGCAGGAGTTTGTCCTCAAAGGGAGCTTTTGTTTGCCAGTTTCCAGAATTCATATTCCCTAGTCAGTATCTGCTCTTTCCAAACCTCTGGCTCTACTTCACAAAGCATGTAAATTGGAGTTTGCAAGATTTTGTCATTTGCATGCTTGTGCTTAGATTATGCCACATGCTCTTCAGTGACGCCCTGTGGGACATGCTCACGTTCTGCAGTTCCCAGCACCCTCAGAGTCCTACTTCTGTCTTTCTCTTTCCTGGAGCCAAGAATCTGGTATCATTCTGATCTCTAACTAAGGGAGATTTGTGCATGTCACACATAGTTTATGATTTCTAGGTATTATAAATTGAACTGCGTCCTCCTAAAAAAAATTTTAAAGTCCTACCCCTCAGCACCTGTGAATGTGATCTTATTTGAAAAAAACATATGGTCCTTAGGGTGGGTCCTAATCCAATATGACCGGTGTCCTTATAAAAAGGGGAAATTTTGTATGTGCGTACACACACTTACGAGGAGAAACTATGTAAAGAGAAAGGGAGAAGATGGCCATCTATAGTCAAGGAGTGCCTGTGACGACCAGAAGCTAAGAGGGGGTCCTGGGTTATAGCCTTGAACACAGGGTTAAAAGATCTTGCTGCAAATCTAAAATACCATCTCAAATGTTGCTAAGTTTATTCATTTGCTGCTACATAAGATAGGTGGCATTATCAGATATTTTGTAATTAGGAAATTTTAATCATGTATCAATTTCATAGTAAGTTGCTTAGGAAACTTTCTACTGCTATGTAATACGCAGTCAACCAAGTACTGTAAACCATTTTCTTTTTTTATGTATTAATATTTATATGGGCATTAGAACATATTACCAAAATTAGACAAACTCATCTTTGGGTGAAGTCTTGAGTACACAAATCTAACACAATAAATGTAGTCTGTGCAGAACTGTTTCAAACATAGGACCTGGCCCAGTGAAAGTGAAGAACAATTTCTTGTCTACAACCTACAGAACTGTCTGGAATCTTCATTAGACATCACCAAGAATAAATAAATCCCCACGTGCTCTTTTCACTTGAAATGTTTAAAAGCCATATGGGAAAAACAGAATTAGAAGCATAAATGATGTCACCTGAAATTATTAAAAGCCATATTGAAAAAACAGCATTTTAAGAATAAATTATTTAAATTTTAGAATGATATCAGAGAATATTGCCAATTTTCACTACCCAAACATCATAAAATACTATCATTAGAAGGATAAAAATAAATATCTGAATGTCCATATTTGACCTGACCTCTTTGTTTTCACATATATAGTGAGTGGGGCAAATGTAGGTTTACAGTTGTGAGTATGCATGGCATAGTTTATTCTTGAATTACTATTTATTAATTATTGTATTATTTTCCATATGAACAACTATAAAAGTAGTTTTTTCTCTCCCTATACTTCTCATTTAGTCACCCAAAGGGGAAACACGACAATAATTTAAGAGAAAAATGACTTTTGTGTGTAACTAGTAGTATCTCCTTGTAGGTGAACAGATTCTAAGCCATCACCAAAGGCCATTAAAAACAAATGATTTCACAGATTTTCTGTGGGTTTTGTACATGGGTGTCTGGGTGTAGATACTATGTTTACAATGTTGTTTTAGGAAAAGTATGTTCAACATTTGTATGGAATCATTACCCAAAATACTTTCAATATAATTTAAACTTCATTAACTTTTGTTCAATTGCCCATGAAAACTACCTTATATTTTTATACAGCTTCTTCTAATAGGTATTTTACACATTTCAAAATGAAAACTAAAACATTTGAATTATTTATGTAAGTAGAATATGAAAACTATTTGGTGATGTTATATACTATATGAAAGGCATCCATTATTATATACAATGTTTTTTAGTTTTGTGATATATAAAATAAAAAATATCACTGAATTATAATTGTTAGTTTTGTTTGTTGCCTAAAAATGATATTTTGATTAACTGCTATGGAATTTGTAATTCTTTTAATTAGGCTCAAGTTTTTTATATAGGACAGAATTTTCACAAACATATTAAAAAGTGCCATTGGGAGTATTTTGGGGACTTATCACTCTTAATTAAGGTTCATTCATGGTCACAGGCAATCCCAGACCAAGTAGGTAGTAATTCAGATCATTAATGGAATAAAACAGGTTTTAAAGCATGGCTAATTTTTCTGAATATACCACCTTTTTTTTTTTTTTTGAAATACTAGACACTTAACACTTTAGGGACATGAATAAAATTATGGTACCTGATGGATGACTCAGGTTAGTTATTTCAGACATAAATTTATAGTCTGGTTAACTAACCCTGGTAAGTACCTTTTAATGACAATGTTAAACTTTCGAGTTAGCTATCTATGTTATGATGCATATTGCATCAGCAATGTAAACATTGATTACCTATGTGCCCACCAGGTTATATCTTGGTTATTTTGGTTTCCTTTGTGCCCTTTCAGAAACTGTTATTATTCCCAGGTGTGTCTTATGGAGGACACAAACCCATGGGTTTTTATGGTGAACATAAACAGATCAGTGGAATGCTAACATCCCCCTCTACATGTAAACATCCAGCTCCTAAATAATATAGTCTCTTTTTTCTGTAAGATTTCTAGCCACTTTCCACTTCCATTGCATGGTATAACAAGCACAAACTTTTTATACAGCCCTGACATCGGCCCATGCTCCGCACGATCTCAAAATGGTGTCTGTGTACGGCCAGTGGCATCGGATGCTCTACAATATGGTATAAAGGAGGTTCCCAATGTTTAGATTTTTGTCTAAATTTCAACCATTTCAAATAAAACAAATAATCACCTTCATAGAAATCCTGTAATGACTATATTATATCCTGAAAGGCTGCTCCTGTCCTGAAATAACTATGATGTTTAACTGGTCTTAGACTAATATGATTTACATGAATATTTATATTTGAGGGGTTTTTATTGCCACTTGTATTGTAATACTAACTCATGAAGATTGATCAGGATTCAGAAATATTTTCTTATGGTATAAAATTAATTATTGGAAGAATAAGATGAAATATTTAACAGAAAATAAAATCATAAATGTAAAATGGTCAACAGAACTCCAGGCTGTGCAGTAATAATAAAGTTTATGGCTTCAAAAAGTTGCCAAGGCACCTCAAAAAATGAAAATGTAGACTGAGTCATAAAAAATATGAAAGAAGACTTAATTGTCTTGAAGATTCATTTGCCCCAGATCTGAGCAACTTTGCTTGTCATCCATAGAAATAGTGGTATGAAGACTACAAAAATTTCATGTCATTTTTCAAAACAGCATCACTTGCTGCTCTCTAAGAAAAAATTGGAGTGCCATACAGAATAAGCACACAATAACATTTATGAGTTTAAAATTGGTGAATTTTATTTCTAAATGCAGAGAAGAGATCACAAATACTGAGGCATAATGGAAAGTCACATCCTTCGTTTAGGAAAAAATTATACTGCACTTGCTCTGAAGCTTGTAAAAAATAGTGGCAAATGTTATGACAAATCTCAGGCACTGAGAAAAAACAGTAGGAGCTGTTGGCAAAATTCTTTTATCAGACAACATGTTGGGCATCACCCAACTACTATCACATTTGTCTGGCTGTAGATTTTTTCTTTACACTTGGATGAAACCAATTATGAACAGGATATGACTCAGCTCTTGGCACCTTGGTAATGCATATATAAAAAAGACATGGTCATCAGATTCTGATCCATTCGTCACTAAAGTGACATGCTACAGGACAGAGGTTAACTTAGGTCATCACATTGTGAACTATAATGTAAGGTAGAAAAATGCTTATTAAGATGAATATCAATGGAATTCTATTTTGTGTAGTGAACATAGAAAAATTATGCATGTATGAAATATTGTACACTATTTGGGTCACAGAGCAATGATGTTGCTTAACAAGAGATTGACTTGTCTCCTGTTATGGGTCTCTTGAGTGTGGGCAATTGGCTGCATGCAGGGACCAGGACATGGGTGTCATGGACTTGACGGAGTGCCAAAGGAGCCTTTCGTATTGACCAAGATGGTGGTAAGGGGAGTTTTTACACTGAATGCAAAAAGCAAGCAAGATAAGTGGGTAGGAGAAAAATCCCTTTTCCTCACTCCTAGTACCAGATTGGGGTGGGACCAGGGGAAGGCAGGCACATGTACCATGGAAGTCACAGTAGTGGTAGGAGGAGGAGGTGCTGGACTGAAGAGGCCTGTCGGTCTAGCCTGAGGAAATATGGGACTGGTTGGGACGTGGACCCACCTGAAGCATGGGAAAGCACCTTTTCTGTCCCACACTGAAGCTGATATAGACCCAGAGGAACAAAGAGACACGCTCTCTTGATCATCACTCTTCCTCTTGACCTGGAGTAACACAGTGTACTCACCTGTTCTCTCCACAGACCACATGGCCTTAGTAGCCACATGGCCCATGGCCTCTAAGAGGGAGCCTCTCTCTCTCTCTCTCATCCACCTGGTGACACACTGGCCAGTGTGTCCATGCGATCTTGGAGCCTCAGTAGCTGCATGGCCTGTGGCTGAGCAGGCTCCACACGCAGACTCTAGGAGGTTGCCTGAAACAGGCAGAAGCTGGGAACAAGCTAAGCTACAGGAACGACCACTTAGCAGCCATTTGTAGGTTACATAAGACTGTATTTAAATTGGAGCATGAATTCTGTACACTGCCGTTTGTCTTGATTTTGAGGAGGAGATGGGCTTTGTGACAAGAGTCCACTATTCTATATTACACAGCACCTGAATTAAATAAACCTCTTTCTTTTTCACACTAGCATCTGCCTCCAAGTTTTGCTTTTGTGGAAACAGGCATGGAGAACCTCCGCTTTTTTGTTCAGTAGCTGTTCCTTAACAGTGGTTGATTTATTTTTGTTTTCATTTTTTCAGTTCGTACCTTTTTAAAAATCTGGGGCACCATTGAGTTTTATTTCTTGTTATGTGTTTTGAATTCTAAGTTCATCCCCTTATGGATTATCATTTGCTGTTTTTAAAAGATCCAGCTTTCTCTTTTTTTGGTCTTTAGAAATGCGATCCACTAGCTTTTTTCTGCCTAAACCCATAACAATTTGAGGTGTCTGCCCCAGCTCCATTTTCTGAACAGTCACGACCTTCTTTTTCTGTGATGAGCCCTCTGCTTTTGTTCAGTTCTAGTGAGTGTAAAAGCCCTTACGTTACTCTCATTATTAGTGATTCAGAGGAGCCCACAGCTACATGTAAGCATTGCATGTTCTACTAGATAACTCTTCTCACTAGTTTATTGTTCCAGAAAGAAAATGGGAAACAGTGTTAGAGATATGAATTAATTCTCAAGTGATTGTGATATTTTTGTTTAACTGTGCAACAGTATTCTGAAATATGTGATATGGAAAATATCTATATAGTCAGGGAATGATAGTGCATGGTGACAGCTAGAAATCACTCAAGGCTTCTGTATTATCTTCTAAGAAAGAATATTTGGAATTCAATTCATATTGTTTCCAAGGCTGCAGAGAATGCTAGCAGTATAAGAACGAAATTCAACGGCATTGACCTTAGATGCTAGGCATGCCTGCCTCAGAGAAAAGGTAAATGTTTTCGCAGACTCTATAAATCATGAATCTAATCCCTTATAACTTTCATTTTATTTAACTAATATGATATCTAGACTTTTGTTCTCTGTGACCTCGATGTCTTTACATGACCTTTTCATTTATAATAAAGTCTGGTTTCTCACCACATCACTCCTCCAACCCTGTTCAGGTTCTCTTCTTAGTCTTGCATGCCTCTTCATTGAAATGTTTTTGAAAATTAATATAAAACCTCATATATTCAGGAATAATCAAACCACTGACATTTATGTGGTGATCACTTTCTTCATATTAATTTTGTTTAAATATTAAAATGCCTTATTATTTTTCTTAATGTCTTATGCTATCCTCCAAAGTTAAATGTTTACATTAACTACTAAAATCAGTTTGTACATTTAAGGTACTCAATGTGATATTTCATTTTTTATCTTTAGCCTTTTAAATTTTTTGAATGTTTATTTGTTTTTATTTTTTTAATTGGGGTGGCATTGGTTAATAAGATTATATAAGTTTCAAATATAGGCTTCTGTGTTACATGACTTATTATTGCATGGTGTGTCACCACCCAATGTCAAGTCTAATTTCATCACCATATATTTGACCCCGTTTACCCCACTCCTGTTCCTTATGGTACCCACTATGCTGCTATGTGTGTCTATGAGTTTCAATTTCATACCCCACATATTGTTCTCAGCTTTTTCTGACTGACTTATTTCTCTCGACGTGATAGTATCAAGGTCCATCCATGTTGTTACCAATATAATTTTTATTTGTCACGTATACCTCAATAAAACTTAGGGGGAAATGACACATGAGCAATACTATGTGTCATGTGACCCCATTTAAAAATGTATAAGTGAACGTGTATGTATGTATGATGTGCATCTGAATCCATGCATGCAGCGTTCGAAAGGAAAGAGTTTTAGCAGACCCAAAATGTTAACAGTGGGAGTCTAGAGAGTGTGTTAGGGGAGGAGCAGATGAAGGAGGAAATGGCACTTTCTAATTCTACTTCCTCTATTGATTATTTTGACAATGAATAGATATACATAAAAGGAGAAAAGTAATAGTTTTCTGGATATTTCAAAACTATACATCCTTTTAGGAAAAACCATAACTAAATAACATCAATTTGTATAATTAAACCAGTATGTATTCTACCACATGCTATTAGTGTCCAGCTTCTGTAGCCTGGGTATGCTTTGCTGCTATGTTTTCTTACTGCAAACGTCTGGGCCTATACCTGAGGTTTCTCTCTGGGCTGCTCGAAGTTCAGGCTAAGAGTGCTGGGAAGTTAATGCCTCTGGAAGCAGCCCTCTACCTCTGAGAGAATGGAGTTGTTGAATAAGCACCCCAGGTTTTGCATCCCTTGCTGGGGTGACTGTGAGGCATGTTCTGAGCCATCTCCTAGAAGTCACCAACATTGTGGAACCCAAGATGCTACCAGGGTCACTTGCTCATCAAAAGCTCACCCATTAACTTATTTCTCCCATCCAGCTGCACTCACTACACACAATGCTTTCTGGGATCCCCTCCCAGATAAATCACTCACCTTCAAATTCTCATCTCAGAATCAACTCTAAGGAAGTCAAACCTTAGGCATATGTACACACACATACACACACGTGCACACACAGCTATGAGAAACCTCCTTGTATACATGCTTAAAATATACAGGCTGACTGGCATGGAGAATTAGAAGAAATGAAGATCCTCCTAATACATTAATTCTAAATATTGAAGTTTTTGTTTAAATAATTCAATACATTTAATCATTTCTGAGATTTTTAAATAATGTCAATTAGTTTTCATTTGGGTGGTCTACGAGAAATCAGACATTTCAGCTAACTACTGATTTCTGCTCTATGTTTAAAAACAGAACATGTCTGGACTTCAGTGCCTAACGAGGCTAGGAGTTGGAAGATCATACAGAAGAATTGCTATTCTGTAGAAGTCCTGTGTTGCTGAGCCGTTGTGCAGTGAAGAAGGCATTTCAAAAAATAAATACTTTCTCAAAAAAGTGGACAGTTCTTGATTATTTTCTAAGCTTTCCATTTGAAAAGTTATATTTCACTTTGACATAATGACAATAAATCACTGGAGACAGTTGAAAGTATAACACTTAAAAAATAAAAGTGCTATGAATAATATATAAAGTCAGATATCATGCCTTGTGAATACATATGAAAATATGTTCAGGAACATATTTAGGAAGTATGTTTATTAAATAATTATTTAACAATTTATACACATTAATTTATTATTAATTATTTGAAGTATAATTTTATATTCATAGCCCTTACCTTTTTTTTTTACTTATGATGTGATATTTGTGAAAGTTAAACCAGGAAAAGAAGTGTATCTAATCAGAGATCAAACACTATGTAAATACATTTTTTCTTTTTGTATATCCTCCATTTAGCCAGTAATCTTTGGATAGAGAAAACCATTTTTCACACGTAAAACCTTCTTGTATTAATACTATCTTTATTTTCTTGGTAATGGACACAAACAAATTGCCAACATAAACTATCTGTCATCACCCTCTTCTGCTCCCAGTCCCAATACTACCTGAAGCAGAATGCTTTATATCACTAGTTAAAATGTGCGTTCTGTATTTTTTCTACCCTTATTTTCTAAATCATTTTTCTTTTTATGACTAAAGTACATTGTAATTGGTCCATATTGGTTTTGTTAAATTTTCTAGTATTTTTAGCCATGTTTTAAACTATAATGAAGCATCGCTAGCCAGGTTTTTCAATGCCATTTGAGTTAATTTCCAAATTATACTCAATTTTTTATAATAGCTGTCTGGTTTGCAATAGTAACTGTGCAATAATATGCCCCGATGAAGAGTTTTCTGTATTTTCATTAAACGTCTAGAAAATTGCAATAAAAAACTATCTCTCTTAACACTGACATAAGAGAAAGGCAGTTTATTATCCAACTTTTAGTGAAAGATACACTAAATTAAAAAGTGAATGGAGATGAAGAGTGAAAAGGAAAGATTATGTGTTTGTTTATCTTTAGAGTCTTAAAACACCGTAGCCCTGTCCTTGCAAAAGAAGGGAACACCGGTCCTCCCCCACCACTGCCTTCTTGCTTTGTGCTCGCAGGGACCCAGGGCACCCGCCCTCACTGTCAGAAGAGTCGCAGTTCAGGCAGCCAGTAAAACATTCTGAAACGGTCCCTACATTATAAATAGCCATAAAACAAAATGTCAGAAGGCATAAAGACAGGAAATTGTTATGACATGGTGAAATTTTGAAGTTTAAAACTCTGCAAGTACTGGGGAGGGGGTGGGATAGAGAGAGCATGTGGGTGTTTTAATGACAAAGCCAGGAACAAACCTCGAAGTTCTGCCGCTGGTGTCTATCCTTTTTCATCTGATCCACCCAACCACAGTGACTACGAACTAGTCAGTGGTGGCGGAGTTAAAGAAGGACTTTATGAAGTGCAGAATAGAGATGCTCATAATCAAATCACTAACTCTAACTGAAGCTAAATTATTCTAGCACAAATTATCTCCAGCAGAAAACTTTGCAGACCACTTTTAACTCATTCGATCAATCACAGCACCTTCTTAATACGCCACACAAATCATTTTTTGTGCTTTAGTTCCATTTTTACCTTCCTTGAAATAAGCCATAATGTGCCAAAAATGTTGCATATTTTCTTCCATCTTCAATATTAAAATGGCTACACAAAAATTTACCAATTTCCATGTTTTTTAAATTAAATGCATGCTTATATGATAGCTGTCACAATACAGTCTGGCAAAATTGTTTTACATGAAGTTAAAGGCAACTAAGCACTACCAGAACCATCATAGGGAAAAAACAAAACAGATTCTTTGGCCAACATGATATTTACTCTTAGTAAATATTTTTAAAATGCATAAAATTTCTAATTAGAAAATAGCTTGAATTTTACCAAATGCATTGAGTAACAAAATTATACAGGTTTCAATTGTGTGATTCTGCAACACATCACCTACAGGTTGCATGTTATGTTCACCACCCAAAGGCCAGTCCTCTGCCACCACGGATTTGACCCCTTTCCCCTACTTCACCCCGGCAACCACCACACTGCTGTCTGTGTCTACGAGATTGCGTTCGCTCCTTCGTCTTACTTCTTTCTTTATGCTTTCAGTGTAACATCGCTCATATTGGTTAAGTCATGTGGCTCTTGAATTTTTGTGTGACTTATTTTGTTTAGCATAAATATTCTCAAGGTAGATCCATGCTGTCCCAAAGGACAGCATTTCATCTTTTCTCATGGCTGAGTGGTATTCAATTATATGCATGCATCACATCTTCTTCACCCAATCATCTGTCAAAGAGCATTTTGGTTGTCTCCATGTCTTGGCCACTGTGAATAGTGCTGCAATTGATGTAAAGGTACACATATGTTTATGAATAAGTGTTTTCAAATTTACCTTTCTCACAACAGCTAGCCCTTTAACACACAGTCATTATCGATTTCTTGTTCAAATGTAAGAATTCTTCATGAAATGTAATGTTCATGGTATTATTTTCTATCAATGCAGTTTTATTCTTGTGATTAACTTAATCAAAAACTTCTATTTTTCTGTCAATAAATATAATAAATAAAGAATTATTTTCAGAATTATTAGATCTTCCATGATTTGCCTGTATCCTACTTTATTTCTTACTATTTTATTTCATAAGTATGCAGTTCCAACTCTACAGATAGTTTATTCAGACTTCAATTATGCTGGAAATACTAAATTGGCTCATTGACCTGCCCCTCAATCGATGCTAGCTGATATTGGGGAGCAACAGATTGGCAAACAAAGCATCTATAAGGGGTCTTTCCATGTGGCTAGGACCTCTCACAGCATGGCTGCTGTGTGCAACAAGGGAGAAAACAGAGGCTGCCCTTAAAGTTCATACACAGTCCTGGCAAAGCAGTTGTTGATAAAACAGCTACAGGGTCCAGATAGATTCAAATGGTGAGACAGAGAATCCATCTCTTCACAGGGAAGGTGGCAAAGTCACATTGAAGAAATGTGTTTGATATGCACATCTTCAGAAAATACAATACTTCACAGCCTACCATTTGGCTATAAAAATTCTCATCACTCTTATATGCAATATATTATCACCCCCAACTCCCAAGGTTCCTACGCTGTCATCTTATTTGCTATGGTTTAAATGTTTGTGTTCCTCCCAAAATTCATGTTAAATACTAATGCTCAATGCAATGTTGTTAGAAGGTAGGACCTTTACAGGTAATTAGATCATAAGATGGAACCCTCATTAATGGATTTAGTGCTCTTATACAAGAGAACCCACAGAGCTCTCTTTAATCTTCTGCCATGTGAGGACATAGCATAAAATTGGTCATCAATGATCCAGGAAAAGGGTCCTTGCCAGACACCAGATTTGCTGGTGACTTGATCTTGGCCTTCCCAGCCTCCAGAACTCTGAGAAAAATAAATGTTTGTTGTTTATAAGCCACTCAATCTGTGATTTTATTATAGCAGCTCAAACAGATTAAGACAGTTAATTATGGATGGCATCAACTTGAAATCCAGAATCTTGAAATTTAGAGCATGTCTGTTTATGAGTAAAGATTCACTCAAATTCAGGTCCTTTCTATCTAAACATTTGTGAACAAAAGGAATGAGAAATAAAGCTATCTCCCGCACCTGCAACATTAATGGCAGCACAGGGAAAAATAACTTTAAAGAACATCGGTTTTTAAAAAAGAGGAGGAAAGGAAGACACATGCCAGTCACCACTTCATAAAAATCTTGAAACCTAACTCAGCATATATTGCTAGATTTTTGACTAGGCTAGTCCTGCTTTGTGTTAGTTTTCTTCACAGCTCTAGGTTTCATTCTTTGAGCTTTTATTCTGCACTCTGAATACTCTTCCTTTCATTCAGAAATGGCCTGTTTGTAGCTGAGTAGCTTTCTTAGCCCTCTTCTTACTTGCAGACGGTTGTGGATCCCAAGTTTGTTTTTTGTTTTGACCGCTGTTTGTATGTTTTGTTCCACATTATGGTGCTTCTGTTAGCAAAATTCTCTTAAAAACTATGGGTTTCCTGGGGAGATTCTGGTAGTTTACTGTGTTAAAAAATGTCAATTCCCTCCCCAAATCTATATAACAGGGCTCCTTTCTACACTGAGCTGTGAACCACGGTGGTGTGGGGCAGCCTCCTCGATAGTTTTAGAAACCACTTTGTAAATTCTGGTGAGTATTTTAGGCACACTTTAAGATGGTTTAGAAGTCACTGTATTTACCAGAGAGAGTATGGGAAGTACACATTACATTACTATTCTTTAATGAAAATGTGCTTAGTTTAGGTTTATAAAGAACTACCTTATATACTTAGTCCAGGGTCTTACAGCTACACATTTGACGGTAAAATTACTCTGAGGGCATTTTACTCATGGAC
Source organism: Carollia perspicillata (assembly GCA_004027735.1). Taxonomy (NCBI): domain Eukaryota; kingdom Metazoa; phylum Chordata; class Mammalia; order Chiroptera; family Phyllostomidae; genus Carollia; species Carollia perspicillata. The sequence continues at coordinate 22,085 of PVKM010011527.1, forward strand.
CCTGGATTTGAGTTTTCACTTGAGATCATGTTTGCCTTAGAAACGTTTAGGTGGGGGGAAAGACTCTCCTAGTCCCTCTATATGTCCTCTAAAATATACTGATATTTTTAAAGGTTCTATAGTTTATCTCTAACTGCATCTTTTCAGATACTGCTGCAACAAACCACTTGCCTTGAACAATCTTCAGATGATTTCACAAGCTTGTAAATTTTATTTTTTCCTGCTGCTGCAGGCAATAGTTTTGCTGAAATTTCTGCCACCATGAGGTACATTACCACCTCTCCAGCCTTACATCTCAACGTCCTTTTAGCTTCTACCAGTTCTCCTGGGGTCCTTCTCACTTCTGCAAGTTGTCTGGTGCCAAAGTCATTGCAAATATTTTAGATTATTTTATAGCACCATCATTGTTTTCAAGGAGTTTTTTTATGTGTTTGCTTGCCCTTCTTGTGGTTTATTACTGAAAGTTTAGAGAATATAATATTTATCTTAGTTATTACAGAATTTTTACAATGGTTTTGGGAAAATATCTTTATAACTCACTCTGCTGGGCAATAACGGAGCCCTCTCCATTTGAAGACTTTGTAATTCTAGAAAATGCAATAGAATTTCTGAAGTGAGTTTCTTCTTTTCAGTGTTTATGTTTTTCTTTTTCTATAATACATGTTGTACAGTTGTTGAAATGTCAACATTGATTGATCGTCTTCTATTTTTCCAGCACCTTTAATCTTTGTCATTTGATTCTATATTCCAGGAAATCTACCCACTATAACTGTAAAACTTTCATTTTTTTCATATTGTCTTGTCTTCGACAGTTGTATCTTCAATCTGAGTTTTTTCTTATGCTTCTATTTCTATTACTTCCTTTTTAATTGCATTTATTTCTAATTGTATTAGCTTATTCCTTCTTTTTTCTGCTTTTTAATTTAGCATTTTTCTTCCGTGTTTCAGGTTTTTCTCAGTTACCCGTTCATCCTTGGTAGTCTGCTCATTGTTAAAACTGAGAAAATCTTGATTCACTACACTCATGTCCATAGCCATGAACTTTGGGACAGCCTCTGAGTAAGGTCAGCATCAATGAAGTGTCTCTGTGTTGATAATATTTTTAAATACCCTGTGTAAAATGAATTGAAATATCAGTGAGCTAGTTCTGAATTTAGTTCCCAGAAGACCTCTCACAGTTCTGCTGTCCACCTTGGAGCCTGGTCTGACTACCATGGGATATGCTTAGGCTTACCTACGAGAGAATGAGAGAAGGCTTGGAACACAGTGGAGCTCCACTGAGACAGTCTGTACTGGCTGAAAGCGGGCCAAGTCCTAGAAGCAAAATACAGAATGAGTGAGACTAGCTAAAACCAGAAGAACCACCCAGCTGAATCCACCCTGAACTGTTTTACTACAGAAATCTTAACTGTAGAAATGGCATCAGTTTAAGCCAGTAAATTGGATAGCTATATTGTGCAGTAAGATTGAAATTAGTCTCCTGAACACCTTTTGTAAATAGACACTGTTAATAAATTCCTTATTAGATGATGTTTTATTGTAACATCAATTCCTTCCTGTTCCCTGATTAATATATGCATCATGGTAAAATTCTTAGGATATATTCCACAAAATGCAAAGGGATCACATAATCCCTCAACATTGCAGTATTCATTTCCATTTACCTAGATCAACTACTTTCTATAAAGTTTTCCCATTGTGAGTATGATTTTCAAAATACAATTACTCTTTACTTACTTTCCTGACAAGTGAGTAGAAATACATTTACCATTTCAGGTTCACTACTCAATATTCTCATTTTGCATATCAGATGATCTCAAGTAAATGATCCATCTGATTGAATTTGGGGACATTGACAGCAGTGAGGTTTTAGGTATGGCTTCAGTCTTGGTACCACGAAGAATACTGGGAAAGACTCCAATTATCCTCACTGGAGCACATCATTTCTCATTCTTCTCACCTTTCTACATTTGCAAAGAAACAATTTTCCTAGCACAAATTGTACAGCACATCATAAATCAATAGTATTTTATGTAATCTTTTAAAAGACAACAAGTAAATGAACCGATTTACTACTATTCGTTCAGCACAGATACCAAGAGTGATAACTTATGACATTACACAGTTAAGATGTTTAAAATGCAAATATTGGTAGTGGCAGCATGCATATATGAAGTGTTCTCAACTAAATTTACCCATTTTATAGTTAGTAATTGAAAAAGGGTGTTTTGAAAGGATATTATGTTTATCTTTTATTTAATTTTAAGAATTCTGCTCAACGGATGATTTCTGTCTGCTCCAAGTCAATTGAAATCTTTCAGAAAAATGCCATTTGACTATTCAACAAAGAATCACATTGAGGGAAATTGCAAAATACTTATTCAAGACCTGACTCATCAGGATTTATATATGCAAAGATTTTATTGACCTCAAAGTCAATGGAACTTCAGGCAGAAATTTTGTCTGAGCAAACACAGCTGAATCAGGACCCAAATGAATTAATTTAGTGCCTATCTGCAATATAGTTTGGCAATCTTCCAAAATGATTGTGTCGGTTGAAAGAAGTCTAGTTTCTAAATGTAAAACTGAACTGCTTGCCATTTCTCCTTAGCAATATAAGGAGGAATACACATCTATTGTTAAGGATTGCAGAAAACCTGTAGCATAGAATAATTTTATCCAATGATTAAATTAACCCCAGTGCTTCCATTTTAGGTTAAGGTTTTGATTGTTGATGTCATTAAAAGATTTTATTGTTTCCAAAAGGATCTGAATTTAATGATATACTTATGGTTGTTAGGCAAAAAAACAGAAATGGGGAATAAAGCAGGAGCATATTATAATAGTTACCATGATAAAAGATTAAGAGAACAAATGAAGATCTTGGAAATCGATAGGGTACAAGAAATGGGTGAAATTATCTGAACTAAAACACAAAGTGGTCTAGGTCATTGGGGTACACTAGCCAATGAAAGATAACATGTATTGAGCACTTAAAATGGGTCATACACCTTCTAAGGGTTTTATTTGCATTGACTCATTCAATATTCACATTGACCTTACAAATTATGTAGTATTAATATTCCCAACTGACAAATGAGGGAACTGATGTATAAGGTATTAAGAACTTGCCCAAAATTGTGTGAGAAGTCAGTATCAAAGTCCAGATTTAAATACAAAACATATGACTTCAGAGGTCATGTCTTAATGAGTATATTATATTCCTTCTCTCAAAAGTAAGTCCTTATTTGGTTTATGATGAGTGAGAAACAGACCAAGAACTAGGCTATTTCCTCTCTGCTGGGGAAACTAGGAGGAAAGACTAACCTAGAAAAGACCTTCATGTAAATAGTTAATGATTTAGGTCAGATCTGTTAGTAATTATGTTATGGTATTTAATAATGGAAAAGAGATTTCTGCCCTGGCTGGTGTGGTTCACTAGATTGAGTGTCAGCCTGCAAACCAAAGGGTCACTGGTTTGATACCCAGTCAGGGCACATGCCTGGTTTGTGGACCATATCCCCAGTGGGGGTCGTTTTAGAGTCAACCACACATTGATGTTTCTTTCTCTCTATTTTTCCCTCCCTTCCCCTCTCTAAAAATAACTAAGTAAAATCTTAAGAAAGAAATGCAATTTCTATCTACAAAATTACTTTATCAGAATGTATATGATATCTTCAGATTATAAGTAAACATAACATTTATGAATTTGGGGGGTATGGTGGGCTAGAGTATAAAGGATGTAACTTAACTTATGTGGTTTAAGGAGTACAAATCATAGATGCCCCCAAATTGAGAAGGTTACCTTTGTGACCAATGCTGCGCAAATGTTGCTGTTACCCTAAAACTAAGATGGGCCCCGGTCCAGAAAAAAAGAAATGAGTTTGGGAGTTTTACAGGTTTCACAGTTCTCAAGGTAAATGATATGTTGCCTGTGTTTTGCGTTTTGTGCTATATTTTATAGGATTAGGAAAATTTGGGGTTGGATAACATCTATGATTCATGCACTCTTAGCAATTCAGCCTATTGTATTGACACTCACTAACAACAGAATTGTAACTTAGAATTGTAACTTAGAATGAGTCATAGTGTCTAAGGCTATTTTTAGTTTACAAAAAGGAGGTAATGGGGGAAAATGGCAAGAGTTTTTATGCCTTTATAGCTCTCTATGTATCTTTTGAACGAAGAGGTAAAAATCTTGAAGCAAGTTAAAAGAGAACATACTACAGATATTTCTTGGAGAAATTGCTAAATCAATGAACATAGAATATCAAATGAAAGGAAAATGACAAGTATGCCTTCATTGGTGTTGTAAGAAGTTCTATTGAAATCTAGAACAGAGAGTGGAAGGAAAATAAAATTGATTTCTCTTACCCCTGCAAATTCTTCTAATGCCATTATTATATAGTGTAACAAAGGGTCTATAGGTTTCTATGTATAATTAAATGAAAACAAGAATATATTTAATAAAGCTGATTTGAAACTCTTCATATGGTATGATACTGGCAGAAACCAAACTAGTGAGAAAAGACAAGAACTTAGCCTTAAAACATTAGGCACTCAATTAAATCCCTTAATTAATACATATAAGATGTGTCAAATAAATACTGATGACAGGAAAAGAGTCTTACAGGAATGGTAGTGATGAACATCTTTTATTTTGCATCCGATTAAATCTGGTCATTGTTAGTTGTTAATGGATTGTTTTTGGCAGAAAAATGTTAAAAGACTAGTTGTAAGAGAATGTAAAAGGAATATGAGGCAAGAAATTATGCACCATGATTAGAGGCTGGATTGGAAAGAAAAAGTGAGAAATAATCCTACAATGGCCCCCTTACTGCTAGGAATACACATGAAGGACTTTTTATTGTATGTATAAACATATTAATAACTTAGATCAAGGTGGTTCAGAACACTGTGAACTTGATAATGGTATTTTACAGAGGAAAGAGGAATGCCTAACTACAAAACATTTGGCAGAATACACCAGTTCTCTCTAGACTGCGCCTCATAACCCTAGAATATGTAGGAGACTGGGAGCAGTCAAGTAAGTACATGACACAACCAGATGTTTCAGAATAGAAGTCGGTCTCCTAGTGCTTCATACGTGACTCAAAACCTAGCCTGTCCTCACAAAATAAAAAGGTGTCCTAATTTATAAGAAAACTGATACCTTGTCAGCTATATCTAATGGTTTCATTCTCCTTTGTGGAAAATACTTTGTCCATATTGCATATTTCACAAATCTCTACCATTGGTTTTTAAAAATTCTTTACATCCACCTAAATACAACATTACACAATGTAAATGTCACTTGCGTATTTCACAAATCTCTACCATTGGTTTTTAAAAATTCTTTACATCCACCTAAGTACAACATTACACAATGTAAATGTTAATCAATCCACCAATAATCTTCCATTTCTTTATAGTCTTAATTTCCTGTGGCAAACAAAATTTACTGCTTTTAACTATTTCTTGTGATTTTCTTTCCACATTCTAAGCAATATGATTATGTACTTATTTTTATATCTGATTTTTATGTATTACCCTTTGCTTATGACTATGAAAAAAGTTGATTTTGGTCCTTCTGGTCCTACAACCTCATCACACACACCACATAAACTTCATCCTAAGATTGAAACTGATCACAATTATTAAGTCAATTTGTTTATTTTATTATACCCTTTGGTTACTTGCAGGTAAACTGTATAGTATGTTATAATTAAATTAAATTTTCGCACACAGTTTTCATTCTTTGGAGCCAAGAAAGTCTTTGTTTTTAATTGTCTAAATCCTTTTTATTGACCACCATTTTCTCCAAATTTTTTCAGTTTATTCAGATACCTTTTCTTCTTGGAGAAATCCCTCCTGGAACCCGCATTCAACTGTTCTGTGCTGGACTGAGAGCAGTTTTTATCCCTGAAATTTTGCCATCATCCCCCTGGAAACTGCCCTTACCTGTTCTGGTGCAACGCATCCTTCAGTGGTTCCTCGGAAAGGTGACACGGAAGGTAGAATGACTGAGATCTTGCAGACTTCAAAATATGTTCATCAACCTTTATACCCAACTGATAAGTTAGCTGGTTTGTGGATTTCGTATCTCCCTTTTCACTCAAAAATTTTGCAGCATTTTCCCACTTCCTTTTTGGAACAATTGCTAGTTTTGTGACTTGTGATTAAACTCTAATTCCCAAATAAATATACTTTTATTTTTCCTTTCTGGAAGGTTTGAAAATCTATTCTTATCCCTGTTGTCTGAATATCTTTACAGTGGGCTCTGAGATAGGCTTTTTGTTTGTTTGTTTGTGCTTCTTATTCTGGAAATCCATACAGTTTGAGTCCAAACACTTGATTTTCATAGTATTATAATTATTTACATATCTACACTTTCTATGACTTGTATTCTGGGAACTCCTACCTGTCTTTTACTAGATATACTTCATCAATCTTCTGAATTTCCTATTTTGGTCTATATATTTTAACATTTTAAAAGACATTTCTGCAATATTTGACATTTGTCCCAAACATGGTATCATATTTTTGAATGTCTGCTATCATATATATTTCACACCTGAAGAAATATTTTATACCTATTTTTGTAGCATAATTTATTTTTCATTAATGAATAGCACTCATTTATCTGAAGATATTTCAAAAATAACCAGGTTAAAAAATGTTTTACAAACTCTTACTTAGATTTTGAAATACTTCCTGACCTCTAGTTGCTCATCAATTGATTCATTAAACCAAATTCTCAAAACTTATCTTATTTGAACAGTATATATTAATCATGCAATTTTCTTGATATCACTTAAAACATCCCTTACTTTAAGTGGCTTAATTTTTTTTTCCTGAAATTAACTAGACATAAATTTTCTTCATGAACTTACTTCCTTTAACCTGGTATAAAGAATTCTTATGGGTAAAAACTAATTGAATGTAGTGTATGTGCATGTGTGTGTACTTTTGTGTTTCTGCGGGTCATGTGTCTATTGCTATTGCAGCATTATTTTTGTTATTTTAAATATCAAGTACTTAGATATTTCTGAGAAAAAATAAATAATGAATATTAAGTTACAGTTTTATGTGTACATAAACAAAATTATCACCAAGAAATAAAAAATTAAAGACAACATGAAACAATTTCTACTGTAGAGATAACAGAAATTCTATGTGTGAAAAAAAAAGCGGAAAAGGGAGATGCTTTCTTTATAATTACCTATATATGTTCACACATTGTTAGTTTTAGTTTATATTTTAACAATATAGGAGACAAAAGAATGAAAGTAAAAAAAACAATGGGTTGAAAATTTTGCTGACCCTGGTATCTGCTAAGTTGTCTAGGTCTGGGAAAAATGGATGCTTGTCAGGTAAAAAGAGACAGTTGCCATAAATCAAATCCTGTCAGGATTAAGTCCTAAATGTCAGATTGTGTTTATCAGACATGGTTACAGACTAAAATTTGTGTTGTAGGTTACCACAAAAATTTGGGGAAATATCTGACACACAGCAGGAACTTAAAAATGAACTATTGCTAGCTACACCTAAGAGCCCGTGGATTCCATCTGACAGACACCTAAGCATTTGGCCTACTCCCAGGGCCTCTCCTTGTTTATATATTTTCTTCTTCCTGTAGGCGGCTTTTTTGTTGCTGCTTTCTATTCACTTATTCTTCTCCTGAGATGTTATTTTTTATGTTGCTCATTGTAAATATAGGTATAACTGTTATCAAACCATTGTGTATAACATAAAATATGTGTACATTTCATATATAGTACACTACACATATACTGTCACACATAAATCCAGTGATTATAACATGACACATGTCTGTTAATTCCATATATAATCTATATGCATAATTACATATATAATTCACAGGTATATTAATTATATATGTAGTACATGAGGTCTGTCTGGAAAAAGCCCAGCCATTATTAATATCATGAAGATGGTTTGCACGACATCAATGTACCCTGGCATCCAGGGTGAGTTTATTGGGATGTGCAGGCATGAAGAATTACCATAGCTGCAGCCTTCTGAATCATCCCAATAGTTACCTAAGGAGAATGTTCAAGCTTAACCTGAAATTCGATACAGATTCGTTGCTCTACTTGCTCAGTCATTTTGAATACAACAGCCACACAGTACACACGCTCACTCAATGATGTTGACCACCCCCACTGACTAGTACAGGGAAGTTGTCACTGTTTATGCATGAACATTCCAGTTCATTCACCTTGGCTGCCAGGTTACACCAATGCCTCACAAACCATTCTTGTTATATTAATAATGGTTAAATTTTTTCCAGGCAGACCTTGTATATCCAATTTTATTCATTTACTTTTTCTTTTTTAATATATTTTAACATAACCTACCATGTAAATATCCTAGTACAGTACAAATTTTTGAAACTATATAATATACCACTTTAATGGTATGCCATAAGTTAATTATTAAAAATTATATTTTTGTGGTATGCAGCCTGTTTAAAGTTTTGTCCTACATCTCTATTTAATAAATTCCAATTTCTTGCTCTGCTTTCTTGTGGTATAGTCAATCCCCTATTGATTATAATAAGGCATTCACTCCTGTAACTCCAATGAATATGAGCTCACTAATATTTAACAGTGATTTCCCTTGCTAAAATTGTATCTTACTCAACACAGAGTTCAACTTTTCTTCTTCTCAAAGTTTCTAATCCATTGATTTCGGTGACACCCTTCTTACTCAGCTTTCTTCAGTGGGTGTTCTTTCTCCATCTATTCCACAAAATCTTTTTCTACCATCTATGTTTTATACGTTGATATTCTGGTCATCTCTTAGACCTTTGCTCTTCCTTTGCTCTGTTTTTTATTTCTATGTTTCCTAGGTGATATTACCTGAATGACATTACCTACTTCCATGTCTTCAGTTGCAAGATGGTACAGTGTTGACTCTCAAACCTCTTTTCAGATTTTTTACACCTCTTATTTAAACTGTCACCAGTTGGCCTACATCTATAAGCCTTTAACATTAAACTCTTCATTTAAATTCTCATAATCTTTTCTTATTTTTATATTTCCTACTTGATAAAGATCTGCTGACACAAATTACTAATGATATCTTTAATTCATTTCCAGTAGGTCATATCTCAGTAGTGTCTCTGAAGTATGTCCCTTCATCTCCATTTGTGTTACTGGCACAGACTTATCAAAGGCATTAGCAGCAGTGCACAGGTGAAGTGCCTGGTAACAGGCTGAGGTCCACGATGAGAGGCAGTGCACATCATATCTCAGTGCACCTCCAGGAAAACAAAAACAATCCAAACACAAACAGAGGTTCTTTACTCAGACTTCCTATAACAACAGCATCAGCCTTCATCATTGGTGTTTTGCAAATATTCAAAACCAGGCAAGAGGCTATAAAGCCTGATATCAATAAAGAGAGGATTTCAGGTATGCTCTGTTAAAAGTTGGCATGCTAAAGCTGGAGGCAGACTACCCATAACTAGAAGTGTGATTGATATCTTATGTGATTGGTTTTGTGAAGTTTCACATGCTATACAAATGTTATCACATTCAGCCCACTCATAAACATCATCCATACATCTCCTTCCATGAAATTCATATTAGAGGTTTTCAATCTTATATTGTCCCAAACAATGACAGCAAATAGCCATAGTCACTGAACTCTATTATACTTTCTTCACAGAAAAATTAAATAGCCAGGTGCACTGCTCAAAGTTGGGTCCATTGGAAGGATTTACCATTATTCCTTTATATCAGAGACACCCTAGAGTGTGACTTAGTGTTATCTATCAGCTTTCTACATACATGTGGTGTCAGATTTTATGATGCATCATTTACAAACCAATCATGCTGTTTTTCTTCTTTGGGTCCTAAGACTTCTAAGGAGGCCAAAGATATTTGGTGAGGAAGAGCAGACAATCATAGTAAGTACCGCTTGCTCACGTAACTCTCTTGTGTTAAGGACATAATTCTCAAGTTTCTGGAGATCAAGTTCATGACATCACTTCTGAGAACAAGTCCTGGTGCACAGGTCCAAATATGTCACCAAGTGGGCTGGCTAAGCTCAAGTTTATAATGGACAATCTGAGCGTGTGGTCATTTGGAACCCCATTGTTATGTATTCTGTCTCTGTTAGAAAACAATGGGAAACAAGTTTCTGTTTTTGTCTTCTTTTGTATTCCTCCAAATAAAAAAAAATATATTTCTGTTTAAGAAAAAAAAGATGTAGCATCAGCTACTGTAGCCATAACAAATTATCGAAGACAACTTCAGCCTGAAATGTCAGTGTTAGTTTTATGCTTAGTTTTGTAAAATATGCACTTAAAATTCAAGATTAAAGTTCAGAATTTATATATATTCAAAATTCTTCTTTATGAAAAATAAAATCTTCTAGTAAATAAAGTAAAAAAGAAGACAGACTCTACCTTGAGATTCTATTAGAGCCTTATTTTTTCATCCACAGGCGTGACAAAAACACATAAAAAATTAACACAAATTTGTCTGACTTTCTTATTATATATTTTGGATATGGAAATCTATGGGTATTATAACTTATCCAAAAATTTAGTATGAACTTGGTGCGCTTGTCAGCCCACCTTCTGATCTGATGTTCGCTTCTGAAACCATGGAAGTCTGGCCTTCACACCTCAGTAAAAACAGTGTCTGCGAGAGCACACAGCTCGCTGCTGAAGATGGTCAGGGGGCCAGGACCTTCACTAGGAATTGTCCACACCATTAGTCATCCCTCACCTGCCCTTATAAATTCTTTCACCTTGCAGATTCTCCCTTGTCTTTTTTTTTTAATCATGTCCCTTAGATTCTTCCTAATTTATATCAACCATTCAGATCTTTTTGTTTTTTTTTGAGTTTCAGAATCTGTGTTCTGTTTTCCTTCTACTTTCTCATTTCAGAGTCATTTCTATAAAGTTGTACATTATTTTTCTGTCTGCTAATTCTGCTGCCCCTGTTTGGCCCTTATTCTATTTACTTATGGTAAAAGTTGGTAGTGATCTTTGACTATTCTCTTTTACTCACCCCCAAATCCAAAAAGATG
>PVKM010011528.1:0-33010 GCA_004027735.1 Carollia perspicillata
ATCAACCATGCCACTGTGGTTTGAGGGACTTTGCCCAGTGTGGTCCTCCACGACTGACGTCCACAAGGCAAAGCGTGCTTCTGTCCTCCGTGCGTGCGAGTTCTCGATGGTTACGTGTGTGCACATCAACGCTTCTGCCTGGATCATCTGTGATGTATCCCCCTACTCCCTGCTGCTGTGGTTCCACCCAGCTTGCTGCGGACGCCTCTTCAGGTGCGTCACCCCCACCTGGGCTGACCCGGCCAAGACTTCTTCGTCTTCGCGGCGCTGGGGGGCGCCTGCTGCCGGCACCAACGGTTCTCACCGCGCTCCTTGGAAATCCCGGGCGCCGCTGTTACTTCTGCAGAGCGCCAGGGAGCTCAGCCCAACCCCACACGCTAAAGTAAAAGAGCAAACGGAAAATGTGGCCGAAATGGAGTTGTATCGTCGTCCTCACTCGCGACCCGACTGACCACGTTCCTGGCCCGTCGTGAACCTCTTCCAAGTGAGCTTAGTCTTAGTTTCCCGGGGCCCGTCCCCAACCCCCCTCCTCCCCCCAACCCTACCATCTGACAGTTGGTGTGAAGAGAAGAGCGGAGGTAGGATACATCCCGAAACCTGGAATTGTAAATGGATGCGGAAAATTTGCCCTAGAACATTTGGGCTAAAAAATTACTCTGCTTCTTTGGCAATGTGTTAGGTAGGCACCGCTCTAGATGCTAGAGGAGAGATGAAAAAGACACGGTTTCCTCCTCCTTCAAGTTCACTGTCCAGTGGGAGATTGCATACGGAAATAGTAATTACAAACTTCTGTTCTACAATAGAGATGCCCACCAAGTCACCACGCAGCTGGTAATCTCCTTTAGGCAGGGAAGAGATTGCCTTTAATAAAGGAGGAAACTATGGTTCAGGTGGACAAATTGAGCAGGTGGGAAATTAAGGCATGGAGAGGTTAAGGGGTTTGCCCAGCCTCATGCAGATGAAGGACAGAACTAGAGTCCAGTGAGTGCGCTGGTGCAGTGGCCCCTGAACCATTTCTGGGACAGCTCTGCTGGACTGTACGATAACCAGCCCCTCTCAAACTCTCAATAATTGGATCAAGGAAAATGGACTGAGTCTAAACAGAAGGAAGAACCTTCAAATGATGAGGATTGTTAAGCACTGAAACAGTTCATTAAGAGGGTACCATGGAAACTTTCTCTCCGGAAAGCTTTAACAAAATAGGAAACACTGTTTGATTGAACTAGGGAACGGACCAAAATCTGTTCTGAGAAACACATGAAGGAAGGTGCCCTTTTGGAGATCCTGCTAGTCTGATGGATGGGTTGTCGCCTGCACTGCAAGTAAAAGAATCTCCTTGCCCAAAGCATTACGGGAAAGCCAGCAGTAATTCTCACGGGAAGTAGACCATAAGAGATTGCTGACAATCAATGCTTTGGGACGTTCTTAGGAAGTACCACAAGCCTCTGGAAAGAGGCAATGCCCCAGAAGTCGCTTCTGTGGAGCTTTCCTGGCCAAGCAGGTGGACCTGGCCTCTTGCAAATAAACCTTATCAAAAAGTGGTAGAAGATGAGTACTCAGTGTTCCATAACATTGACTTTCAGTCTCTCTTCACAGCTCTTCAACTGATGAGTCTGGCAGAGTGGGAACTTCTCTCTCCAGTGTGCAGCTGGTGTGCGGCATCGTCGGAGCGGTTGAATTTCTTCCAGCTGGGGAGCTACTAGGACCCAGGTCTCCTCTCTGCACTCTGCACTGTTCCGTGCTGCCTCTCAAAAAAAAGTTATGGCCGTGAGCTTTTTACCTGTTGGACCATGATCTAAATAACCCAGCCTTGGAGAACTCAGAAGCTCTGGGTTTGGCAGATTTGCAGGATTATAGATGTCATCATCCCCCGCCCCCCCGCCCCAACACACACGATGTCATCAGTCCCATCACTGTGTCCCTAACCAAGTTCTTTTTATCTTCCCCCAACAGCCTGAACTTCGCACTCTCACTGTCTCTCCAGAGCCTCTCCTCTGTCAGACCCCAGCTGTCACATCAGGCCTCTCCTAACATCTTCAGGCCAGAATGACCTATCAACTCTCTGGTCTTTGTAGCATGTATTCTAGGTATTGCATGTTCTGTCACCTAATGAGTCAGCTTGTATTTGTACTGAACAAAGATGGATCTTTTTACTTCAGCTTCATTCTTAGAAAGAAGGTTGTCTTGTGGAAGTGTAAAAATGAAACACACGAGATTCACTTCTCCCAGTTTTGTTGTAATCAGAAATTGTCTCCTGATCTCGCTTCTTCCTAGCCAGGGGCTGGGAAGGCAGGTGGCTGTCCATACCACCCTGCTCTCTGCAAGACCCTGATGGCAGGCAGCATTCCCGGACGAGAGATAATAGCTTTAAAAGCCTCTCTATGATACATATACCAGAACCTCTGATAAACTGCTAATTTTTTCTTTCCTTTCCCCAAAGTTAACATTTCTTGTATTCTCACTTGTCCCTGGGAGGGGAAGTTCTTATAGAATGTTCAAATTGTGTTTTTTATCAGTTTTTATCTCTGATAAATCACTTCAGGAACCATCAACTGGGCACTTGCTCAGTGCAGGATACTGTTTTCTGTAGACTGAACGGTCTGTAGAGAAACAAAGAGCCCTTCCAGGTGTGACCTGCCCGGGAGAAACGATTCTGGAGGTGCCAGGCAGAGGCCACCTCAGTGAATTTCATTTCACAAACTCTGGGGAAAGGCAGAGCCCGGCCTTTCGGCCTCTGTGCCAGGCTCCAGGTGCCTGCGGGTGGTCGGGCAGGCTGCTGTGCTCAGCTGGAGGGTTCCTCTTTACTGCAGGCTGGTCACTGTCCTCGAAGCACCGTGTCTTGCCATGGTGCCAGGGCTGCAGTAGATCACCTTGTCCCTGAGAGGTTCCCAGAGACCCTGTCTCCAGGGACAGAGGTTTCTAAGCTGTCCAGAGGCTGCTGTCCAGGTAAAATGTGCCCTTTGAGCTCTCGCTGGAGCACTCCCATCAAACTGTTTGCTTTTCCTTTTTTTAGGGCCCTTTTTCCCCTTAGAAATTTTATGGTTATGGGCATGGTGGGAATGAATGGAAGACTCTCACTCAGCCAATTCCCAAAGAACATTCTGAGAGACACAGAGTCATGGATTCATAGAGGCAGAAACCACCAGGCCTCCCAGGCAGTTCCCTTGTTTCAGAGATTTAAAAAATAATAATAATTAAGGCCAGTCTAGAAAGATTAATTCATTTATCTTTTCTATGCCCTGTGAGGGCTGTTCTCTGCATTTATGTTCCAGGTGGTGAAAGTGGAATGAATAAATGGAGGAAGCTGTAAACAATGAAATCAGCCCAAACAAAAGTGTCTTTCCAGGGCAGTGTTTTTTCAAAATGTTAACTGCAACCCATGCTAAGAAATATGGTTTTATCATGACCTTAGTATCCCCGTGCCTATATACAAGGTTTGTTAAACAAGAGACCCCCTGCACTGCTTTTTATCCTTTTCTATTCCCTTCCTTGTGTCTTTCTGTCTTTCTTTGGGGGATCTACCAGGTTGATCGCACAGTCCATAACAGGTTGTGACCCAAAGTTTGGGTCCCTCATCATGGGATGCCCTCATTTAGCACCTGCAATGTGAGATTCTCAGAATGGCCTTTGAGAGACCAGCCCAGCTTACACAGCGCATCCTCAGAACGCCATGGTGGCTCCACGGTGGCTCCGGGGCTTCAGAGGACTCTCCCTTCAGTGCCACCTGGTCAGGGTTAAGTCACTGAAGCAGGATGACCCTCCCCAATGTTTGCCTTTGTGGTCTAAACTTCGCTGTTACCCTACCATGCTCCTGCATGTTCCAGGTTTGGGGGGTTCTTTCAGCCTCAGGAAGTTTTATGGCATCTGAGAAATCTTAACTCCTCCGGAACAGGACAGCTTGGGGAGTTGTGTGCAAAGCCATGAGAAGTGAATGTCCTCAGTCTCAGCCTGCCCTAGAGAGCACCGGGCACCGTTGGTTATTCAACCCAAATCTGTCTGGCTCCAGGGCTCCATTCCCAGTAGCCCAGCTCATGTCTCCATCCTCAGGGTTGTTGGCACTTGTTTTCACCACCTGCTCCCACCTCCTCAAGCCCTAGGCTGCCAGTCTGCTGGCCCTCACGCAGCGTCTGCTGGCACGGTAGGACAGAGCCTTGGGGCCGGATGAAGGAAGGTGTCTACTCCCACCTGCGCTTCCAGGCAGAGGCAGCTCCAGAGCTCTCCCAAGCTCCCAGGTATTTGCTTGGCTCCCATACAAACCCCAGTAGACAATAATGACTCTTCGAGCCCCAACCCCAACCACAGAGACCAGAGGAATAAACCAGAGGCTCAGGGTCCTTTCCCATCTGTGACTCCTGTGGCTGTAAGTTTTACAACCTCTACGATGACTCTAGTACAAAATAAAGTGACCCCTACCCCCTCGCCCTTGGAGAAGGTCTGATTTTGTTCCTCTAGGGAAGAGTGTCTAGTGGGAGAGCCCAGCGAGGGAGGTAAGATAAGAGGCTCTATGGAATGGGGCAGGTATCCTGGGAGCAGGAGAAAGCATTGCATTGCTGCTGGAAGGGTCAGAAGGGGAAGGCTGACTTTCCAAATGAAGCCTCCCTTCCCGGAGGAAGGCCGCCAGGGAAGGAGGGCGATGAGGCAAGGATCTCCTTTTCTCCATACCAATGAGCAGGAGCCCTGCAAGCCTCACCTTGGGCAGGCCTGCTTCACTCTCCCGAACAGAGAAGGACATTCCATAAGCAGCCCAGGAATGCGTTGAATAACTCTCCCCTGGGGCCCCAGCTCCAGAAAGGTGTGTGCTGACAGCTCTCCTCCTGTGCCCTTGGTCTCTGACCTGGAACAGACATACTGCCCGATATGAATACCTCTCTCGGTTGTAACGTCTTATGTCATTAAACACGTTGCCATTATTGAAACTGGTGTTCCTGGTGTCCACCTCTACTGCCCGCAGACTTTCCTCTGGGCTACGCGACTGTGGTGTAGTGTCGCTCTGGATCACCCACGTGTCCCACGTCCTACAACCCAGAAGTGGTCTCTAAACTTTTTTGATTGTAAAACCCCATTGACAAAGAAAACTTGTCATCCCCTTATACGAATGTGATCTTAAACGTTCTAGCATTAGTTCACATGTTAAGTCACACTACACAGTTAGGGTGAGATTTATCATCAACATGAATGAGTATAATTTGTATGTCAAATGATGTTCTTGATACTTTTGAAACTTTTGACTGACTTCCCTGACACTCCTTCATACTCAGGTACCTCACCCAACAGACCTCAGATGCTGACTGTCTGATAAGATAGCCAAGTGTGGGTGCCAGAGTCAATCTGTATGTTAAACACAGTAAAGCTTAATTTTCAAGAGGTAAACTATCAAAAAGCAACCCTCTGATACTGTCCTCCCGTACCCAGTAGACCATGTAGCTCATCCTCCCCTGGAGACCTCTGCTCTAGGGAGGAGAGAAGTAGGATTCAGTCTCAGAGGGTGCAGCAAGTTTCGGTGGCCCATCCAAGTTTATAATTGGTGGGTTTCAAAGCAGGAACTAGAGGCCACATCTACTGCTTTAAAATCCAGGTCTCCCTCTTTTCACCACCGTGTGTCTCCTCTTCCATCTGCTCCGTGGAGAAATGGAAGCACACTCTATGTGTGTACGAGAGAATCTGTTGAAGGCAGAGAAACCAAGTGGTTGGCTTATTTAATCAGGGTCTGAGGCAAGATCCAAGTAGAATTCACTGTGATCTGTGTCTGGGACCCTATCAGCGAATAATCTGATGCCACAGGCCCCCAGGCAGATTGAGCCAGAGTCCTAATCAACACAGACTCTCTAGGCAATGGCTACCAGCAGGAAAGGGGGAGGTGGCCTACTGTGCTAAATAGGAGTAGGACAGTGCCTGTAAATTCTCAGTTCAGCCACCACCAAAACCTTCCTTCAACCTACATTCCCAAGAAGAGCTGTCACTTGGATGAGGTTCCTGGAACCTGGGAAGGAGGGATAACCAGCTTGACTGACTTTTAAGTAGCAGCTTCCAAGCCCAGGAAGAACATGGCGAGGAGGTCCCAAACATCAGGGCGTCCCATCCCTCCTTAGCAGGTCTCATCTCAGTGGAATGTTTCACCCTTTAACCTTCCTCCACCCACTCTTCTTCTCTGTCCAGAAAAGCCAAGTAGTCCTTCTTAAAACTTTCCTTCCTGCCTCCTTCTTCTCCCTAGTTTACCTCACATACCTCCATGCATTATTCATCACTAGGCTCCTCATCCGTCAGTCACATCCGTCCAGTGCTGAGGAGTTTACGTGCCATTCAGAGCTGGTGGTCAATGAGTCTATGACTTGGAGCTGCCCAGAACGGGGAAGAATATTCCAGTTGTCAACATTTCCCCACATTCGCCCAGCCTTTCCCCTTTCCCTCCAGTGAAACCCAAAACATGGGTGAAGATAGGTCAAGAGAGAACATTTAAGCCAGTAGTTCAGGTGTCCAGTCATGGAAGCACAACTTGTGGGCTCCTCACAGGGTTGGGATGAAGGTTCTGAAGGATGCCGGACTCAGAACAATAAATTACAGCAGTTGAATTTGTGTTCTATGCTTTTGACATAATCTCGGTACCCCAGCTCCCTGTCTTGAACCTCATGCTAGACCTCAACAGGAATTGGAAGTAAATCCCACAGGCATATGTCAAAATATCCAGTTTTTTCCTAGAGATGGTTGGAGAAATTCAACCATTTTTACCATTGTTGGGAGCTGAAACTCTCAAGAAGCACACATCTCTATATCACCTTTCCCTCCCCTGTATTCTCCCTCATTCCACGAGGCCTAAACTTTGGACTGCTACTATTAGTTGTGACAACGCTGATAGAGAGGTTGATTTTGTGGCTACAGCTGGTTTACTTCCTTGTCACAGCTCTGAATGTGAAGAAACACAATTCTTGCTTTGTGATTAATAAGAGGCTCCCGTCCAATCCCTTGTTATCTACTGCATTAAGTTATTCGTTGCTATTTGATCTATAGCAATTAAAGATTTATTGCCATGTTTCTTTCTCCAAAGCAGCATACACCCTTGAAGTAGAGAGCATTTGAGGACAAATGATGTTGGAACCAGAACAATTGACAAAGAATTGCATGTGTCAAGGTTGTATTACTCTTATCTCAACCCCAGACTTGAAAAAAATGTTTTATTTCTAACAGTACAATGGACCATATACCCTGGAAAAGCTTCCCAATTGAAACAACAATTTTAACAGCAACAATTTTAATTAAATAGCATTTCATCTTAAATATGTTACCAAGCTTTTCTTTTTACCAAACCCAAAAGAAAGGAATCTGCAGAACTCAAAGTAAAAGTAGGAACACAGATTGGTAAGCAAGGAACAAAGCTGGTCTTTGCTCTGAGAGAGTCTTTCAAACCCTGGGAACTGTGAGCTTTCACTTTGATGGCTATACACACCATAGGAAGGGGAAATAAAGCCGAGGAATAATTCTGCAATAAAGCTGGGCCTTCAGAAGGTCCATGCAGGAACTCTGTGTAAGGAGAATGAGAAATAAACATTCCCACAGAACATGACAGCAAGTAAGTTGGCCTGGGTCATCCTGGATGGCAGGACAAATAATAAATAACCCCTCAGAATTCACAACCACAAGTCAGTGCTCAGCTGGGTTTGCTGCCCAAATTCATGTGCTGTATGATTCAAAAACGAAAAAAAAAAAACCCTCAAGTAGAAAAATTAAAATGCTCCCAGACGGTTCTGCTCAGGTCATTGGTTGGATCGAATGTGAATCTGCTCTGCGGGGTTTATTCAGCCTCATCCCAGCACACGAGACTTGCCACAGATGAAACTTTAAGGAAAATTACAGCTCAACGTGATGAGCCACAGAACACACGTGGAAATAAATCACACCGAGTGAAAATCAGCAAAAATAGACCCACAAAATCTTCAGATGTCGAAATTTTTAGACACAGAATGTAAGTTGAATAGGTTGTAAAAAACATAAAAGAAGCCAGGAAAGTGAACAGAGAATGAGACTATAAATATTTAATGAGACTTGGAAAAGAACAAAGGAGAATTTATAGGAATAAAAAGTAAGTGTTGAATCTTAAAATTCTGTAAATAAACTAAATAGCTGATTTGACACAGCTGAGGAAAAACTTAGTAAACTAGAGATGAAAAGGAAAATCTAAATATAGACCTGAAAGACAAATTTGGAAAATGGGGAAAGTTAAGAGACCTAAAGGAGAGAGAAAATGTAATTGTGCCTAATTAGAGTTTTAGGACAAAACAGAAGGACAGGGAAGAGGTGATGCTCAAAGAGACAGTGGCTGCAATGTTTCCAGAACCGTGGAAAACGCGACTTCTTCTGGAAGCCCAACGAATGCCGAGACAAATTTAAGAAATCACACTTAGGAATATTACAGAAATATACACACCAAGGAAAAAAAGAAAACTGTGAAAATTACTGAGAAGAAAGACCACCTGCAAAAGACCTACAGAAGAGTAATGGTAATTAAAGTCATGGCTGGCTTCTCGGCAGCAAGGATGGGGGCCAGCAGAGCAAGAGACGCAACAGCGTCGTCAAGGTGCTGGAAGAAAACGGCCGTGGGCCCAGAATTCTGTGTCCAGTAAAACTACCTTTCAATAATGAGCACAAAACAGAGACAATGTCCAATAAAAATTGGGAGCCTTTATAACAAACGTATCTCACTAAAGGAAATTCTCGGAGATTTGTTTCAAGCAGGTGAACGATCTCAGATTGGCCATTTGACACGCAAGCTGAAATGGGGAACAGATCCTGGTGAGCACACACATAAATCTTAACGAACACTAACTGTTTAAAACAATAATGGTAATGTCTAATTTATGTGTGGTGGAGGAAGACTAGAGCTAAAAGAATGGATAAGAAACATGTCAAGGTCGGACAGGGGTGTTTAGGGTTCAAATGTTCTAAGATCCTTCTATTGTTCAGGAGGAAAATACAGAAATTAACTGCACAGCAATTTTAAAAAATTAAAAAAAAACACCTGAAAATCATGTGAGGAAGTAAAATTCTCTATCTTCCTCCAGCTTTGGGGAAAGGAAATCATTGCCTACATTATACCATTTTTTATTAATTTAAAGAGTCTTATCACCAAATCTAAGATTTTGTATATAAAGTAGACACTAAGTTAATATTTTTTGGCCTGTGAAATGGAAATAAATGTACCTAAATATAAAAAAAAGAAATTAACTGCAATCTTCATTAAGGTAAGAATAAATATGAAAATAGCTAACACAACCATCAAATATAGATATAGAGTGTATAACAACCTCAAACCAAGAAAGGTATATTTAAAGAATCAGATACGAAAATCAAGACAAAGCACTTAATGAAGTGGGAGCAATAAATCAAAATATATTAATAACCACAATAAATTATAGGTCAATAAGTATTCCAGTAAAGGATGAAGATGGATTGGCCATTTAAAATTCCAGATATGTGCTGCTCAGAGTCAATCAGGGAGCTAAAAAATAATTCTAAATTTGCATGACTTAATAACAGCCTCAAAAATAGAGAACAAAACGATAAGATGCTAAGAAGATGGTAAATCCACTATCCATGTGGGAGATGCGAACACGTCTCTCTCAGGAGGTCAGTGATAAGGTAAGGGGAAACGTTAATGATGATTGAGAAGACAGTTAACAAGCTCGATCTAATATTCACTGAAGGGACATTGTACACAACAGTCAGAGAAAAAAAATAGTCTTTTCCAGCACTTCATGGAATGTTTATGGAAATTGGCCGCATGGTATCCCATAAAGCTAGTCTCAGTAACTTTAAAGGACTGCTTTCAAACCAATGATATGCTTTGACCATAATTCAATTCAAATAGCACTAACACCAAAGAGAATACATTAAATCATGCTGCGGTTAGAACCTCACAATGTAAGTAGCTTGACAGTTATTTTTTGCTACAGGTGCTGACAGCCCTCCAGGGTAGCTGTCCAGGGTAGCGGGCTGCCCGCTGCGTGCAGCTCGTGTCCCAGACTGCTCTGGCCTGGTGGCACCTGCATCTCCACATGCATTTCCCTAATCCCCGTGGAAAGGGGGAAAATCATGGAGAATAGCATGCGGCTCTCCTAAATGCTCCTGCTCACATTTCATTGGCCAAAGAAAGTCACTTGGCTGTGAACCAGCTTCAGGGGTTGGAGAAGGGGAATCCTCCCACAGGTCTGGGAAGGGAGGACAGCTGGAAATATTGAAGAACACCACAGTAACCAATGACAAAATGTTCAGGAAATGGAAATGGGAAAATGTTCTTCTGAAGGATAAATTATAGTGGAAAAGAGAAAATGCTAAGTACTTAATAATAACAATATTATGTATCCAAACTTACAGATGTAACTAAATAGTACTTAGAGGGAAATATATAATTCTAACAATTACTTACCAGTTACCATGTGGCAGGCATTGTTTCATGTGCTCTATGCATTTTACTCATTTAATTTCTATAATGACCCTTGAGCCGAGTATAAATGAAGAAACCGAAGCACGGAGAAGCAAATGACGCCACACAGCTAGCAAGCCCCAGAGCCAGGGCTGCATTCAGTCTGGCTTCAGGATCCATGGATTACAGCCACCAATGCTTACATCAGACATTTTTAAGTTCGGAATTAATGCGCTTAAGCATCTTGTTGAAAAAGTTAGGGGGAAGCAAAATGGCCTCCAAAAGTATAAGAAAAGAAAAAATAAACAAAGTAGAAATTCAGCTGAAAAAGATACATTAGAGAAAAATCAACTAAGTCAAAACTTGGTTCTTTGACACAACTATAATATAGACAAACCTATTGCGAGACTAATCAAGAGAATAGGAAGAAGGTACAAAGACACTGTATTAACAACCACAGGGGGTCTAATTAGGGACGCTGTGGAAATTAAATAGTTAGGGAAATATTATAAACAACTTTCTACCAATAATTGGAAGTTTTAGAAGAAATATATAAATTCCTAGAAAAATACAGTTTGCCAAAACTGATTAAGAAGAAATGGAAACCAGAACCGTTTATTTTTTTAAAAATGACTTGACAGTTAAAAATGTTCCCACAAAGAGAACACCAGACCCAACAGTTTCATCACAGGGAAGTGTCAGAACCGGGGTTCCTCCAGAAAGCAGAGCCTGAGTCAAGATCTTGGGTGTAGGAGGTTTATTTTGGAAAGTGAAATGTTCAATTTTGGGAAGGGGAACCAGGAAAAATGAAGCAGAAAGGAGGAACAGCCAACACAATGGTGTCATACTGTGGGCAAATAGGGCTTGGCCCTGCTAGGTGGAGTGCGCCTCAGCGTCGTTTGCCCGGGGGAAGGAAAAGGAAGGGATTTATCCACCACTTTCCACCCCCTCAGTGGTCAAGGCAGTGTTAATTTTCTTGAAATCCCAGATTTGTAAACCCTCCAGTGCTGGGGGTCTCTCCAGGCTCCCCTCACAGTAGTGGCGGGGAAACCCTAGGACAGAACGGGAGAGACAGATGAGGCAGCTGAGGCGAGATGCCATCGGGTTAAAGGGTTGCTTTCAAACCAGTTGTATTCTTTGACCATAATTCAATTAAACTGGAAATAATACCAAAGAGAATAGGCTAGATTATGCTGTGGTCACAACATTAAACCTTGCCTAGCTGGACACACTGCCCTTCATTTTTTGCTCAGGTGCAGACTGCCCTCCCAGGTAGCTGTCCAGGGTAGCTGCCCGCTACGTGCGTTCAGTGTTCAGACTGCTCTGATCTGGTGGCACCTGCATCTTCACACCTGTGCGAAGCTGATGGTCACTGCAATTGCTGGAGGGAAAGTGGTGTGAGGTGGGGCACAAGAGGCGATGCCCTCGGTAAGTTCTAACAGACATGCAAAGGACCCCATTATTTCAATCTTACACAAACACTTGCAGACCATAAAGGACATTCCTCAACTTATTTTATGAGACTGGTATAACCTTGATACTAAAACCAGACAAGAATTGTATAAGAAAGGAATATTACAAGCTAAGCTCACCCTTTAATAGGAACAGAAAAATCTTAGCCAAAATGTTAGCAAGTCAAATCCAGCAATGTGTAAATATGCTAATGATTTAAAGGGAAAAGGACAACATAATTGTCTAAATAGATACCAAAAAAAAGGGTTCAATAAAATGCAACATTAATTCTTGACTTTTAAAAAAATATGTTCTAACTTGGCATATAGATGGGAACTTCCATAACTTGATAAAATATATATTGCAGAAAAGAGCATACTTAGCAATGATGCTTTGCAACATTTCTATGAAGATGTAGCACAAGATAAGAATGCCCCTTATTAGCAGTTCTAGTCAACCTTACACTGTAAGTACCACCCAGTTGATGTTAAGTCAAGAAATATAAACAGAAGTTATGAGGACTAGAAAGGAAGAAGCTGAACTGTCTTTATTTGTAGGTGATGTGATTATCTGTGTAGAAAACCCAAAATTATCCATACATATGCATTAGAATTAGTAATAGTATAAGATAATTGCTGGATACAAAGTTAATACATAAAATCAATTGCTTTTCTAGATACCATCAACTAACTCGATAGAAAAATTAAAAGAGTGTAAAGAAGCAACGTGTAATAGCAAAAATATAAAGTTCCTGGGAGTAAAATCTAACAGAAGGTGTTTAAATTCTTTAAGGAGAAAAATATAAAACTCTATAGAAATGTACTAGGGAATATCAAGTAAGTGGGGAGATATACCATGTACCTCTCTACTTATGTTCTTTGCAAAGGTGACTCAATATAATGATGATGTCAATTATTTACAAATTGGATTATGAATTCAATGCAATACCAATAAAAATCCAACAAAGTGTTTCTTGGAAATGGGTAAGCTAGCTCTAAAATTTATTTGGAAAATCCAGTGCCAAACACAGAGAAAATACTCCTAATTAAAAAAAAAAGAAGAACTATGTGGGTTACTCACTCTACTCAATATCAAGTTACAATGTAAAACTCTAAGAATTCATATTCTGGGAGATTGAGACAGGCAATTAGACCCATGAATCAGAACTGAAACACAGACCCACTCACGTACAGAGTCCTCTTTGAAACAGAATGGGTATTGCATGTTAGTGGGGAAAGAATAGACTGTTCAGTACAGAAGGCTGGAACAACCAATTATCCATATGGAAAAAGATTAAATTGGATCTCTACCTCAAACAGTATATACAAACCCAGTACAAACTGATTAAAGGCTTAAATGGGGAAATGCAAACCTAGTAAACTCTTAAAAGATAATATAGATAGAAGATAATATAGAAGATGCTAATAGGACCCTGACATTAATACGGGACTTTTGTGCAAGTTGTTCCAACTTTGGCCATAGGGAGCTCTGAAGGCTTCTGTGTCCTTTTGACATGCCCCCATCACTGTGAGGTTTTTAAGCACTTCCTTACTTTCTGGCCCTATCAGATGCTCCAGGCTCATTTGTATATCTCCTCCCTAGCCCTATAATCAGTCATTTCTCTAAGATCCTTGGCTCCTTTTACTGGAGGATGGTATTAGAAATTAAGAACTGGGAGTTGGGCGTGCCCCTTACTGTTGAGGTATTGCAGACCCTCTCAGCAGACAGAGCTACAAAATCCATCTGTATATATGGTATATGTGCAAAAACACATCTGTAATTATTTCTATCCCTATCCATATTAAGTGCCAATATATTAAGCTAAACATGAGTTCATATTAGTGTCTCCAGCTCTCAACTGGAAACACATGTCTCCTTGTCTCCTTGCTTATCTGTAGCCTTCCTCTCCAATAGTGAGAAACTTGGCTTCCACCATCAACACTCCATAAGTAAATATCAAGCATAAGTAAATATTAATTAGTGATTGAATCAGTAAAGCTGGCAAGAACAGACAACTCCCCCATACAGCAGAAATCCAATTGTAAAAACTGTCCCCTCAAGGAGGTGGAGCATAACTCCCTACTCATTAAGTGCAGTAGGCCCATTATGACCTTCTTCGAAAGAGTGGAGTATGGAAAGGGGTGAGGAATGTAACTTTACAGTGGGGAAACCTGACAAACACTACCTCATGCAAGCGATCAAGGTTAACATCTTCAGTGATGTTAATAGCACATACCCTTGCCCTGGCTGGTGTAGCTCGGTGGATTGAGCACAGGCCTGTGAACTAGAGGATTGCGGTTCGATTCCCAGTCAGGGCACATGCCTGGGTTGTAGGCCAGTTCCCAGCAGGGGACGCACAAGAGGCAACCATACATTGATATTTCTCTCCCTTTCTCCTTCCCTTCCCCTCTAAAGACAAAGAAATAAAATCTTTTAAAAAATAGCACATACCCTTGATATGATATTATGAAAATGGCATTTCACCCTCTCTGGCCCTCTTCCTGAAAACCTACAACTCCTGTCTAACCATGAAGAAAAATCACACAAACTTAAATCAAAGGACATCCTATAAAATACTTTACCAGTATGCCTTGAAACAGTCAAAATCACCAAACACAAGGAAAGTCTGAGAACTGTCATAGTCTAGGGGAACCTGAGGAGATTTGGTGACTAAATGTAATGTGGTATCCTGGATAGGATGCTGGAACAGAAAAGCTAAGGAAATCTAAATAAAATATGGGCTTTACCATGGAGATGTAAAGTACAGTATAGGAAATAGAGCAGCAAAAGAACTTATATGCATGTCCCATAAACATGAACAATGGTGGGGGGCGGGGTTGCCTGAGGGAGTGGGGGATGCTGAGTGGAGGGGAACAAAGGTGGGAGGGAATCAGGACAACTGTCATAGCATAATCAATAAAACATAATTTATAAAATAAAATAAAATATGGGCTTCAGATAACCATAATGTACCAATATTGGTTCATTAGCTGTGACAAATGTAGTGTAGCACTGTAAGATGTTAACAGTAGGGGAAACTGGGCTTGGGTGGATGAAAACAATCTATAACACTCTTTCAACTTTTCTGTAAATCAAAAACTATTCTAAAATTAAAAGTTTATTGAATGTGCCCTGACCGGTGTGGCTCTGGGTTGGGCATCATCCTGCAAACCAAAGGGTCACCGGTTTGATTCCCAGCAGGGCATATGCCTGGGTTGTGGGCCAGGCTCCTGGTTGGGGGCATGCGAGAGCCAACCAGTCCATGTTTCTCTCCCTCCCTCTCTCCTCCTCCCTCTAAAAACAAGTAAATAAAATCTTCTTTAAAAAGTTTGCTGAATGTTTTCAAAGACAAGTTTATTAAATAAGAAAGAAAAGGGGTAAACTAAAAGAAAAAAGATTCACAAATTTGACTGTATTATAATGTAGAGCTTCTATTTATTAAAAGAAACTACCAAAAGTGTGAAAAGATAAGCCAAACAGTGGAACAAGATATTTACCACACAGATAACCACAAAGGACCAGTATCAAGGATATACAAAGAACAGCTATGAGTCAATAAGAAAAATATAAACTATCACATAAAAACATCAGTAGAAAACTTGAATAGGTACCTCACAGTAGGAGAAACACAAATCCCTAAACATACAGAAAGAAAAAGTCCAACTTCCTTAGTAATCAGGGAAATACAAATTAAAACCACAACAAGATACCACTTCACACTTCCCAGATTAAACGTAAGTCAACTCAAGTTTCAGCAAAGATATAAAGAATCAGGACTCTCATCCCCTGCTGAAGGGTTATGTTGGAACCACCAATGAGAACAGCTTATCCCTACCTAGTGAAGTTTAATATACTCAAACCCAGCAACCCAACAAATATCCATCAGTGGGATGACAGGAAAGTCATGGAATGTTTCAAAAGTCAAACACCATAAATCAGTGAAAAAATGAAGGCAGTACAATAATACATATCCGTGTGGTTCGATCTCAAAAGTATGACATTGAGCAAAAGAAGCAAGTGACAGAAGAATGTGTACAGAATGGTTTCATTTATTTAATGTCCAAACCATGCAAAATTAGATTATATGACAATTAGAGATATATGCACAGGTGGCAAAACCATAAGGAAAGACAAGGAAATCATTAACACAAAGTTTAGAACAACAGCAAACTGGCGGGGGAGAAGCATACAGGGGGCTTCTGCTGAATTGATACTGTTCTCTTTCTAAATCTAGGTACATGGGTGTGCACTGCAACATGCATTAGTGTTAGACTTTAACTGTGTGTGCAATGACAGTGTGCTCTGTTTGCATTATATGCACGCCCGTCAGCTAACACCGATGAACTGGCTCAATGAAGCACATGCTGACGGGGAGCTCTGCAGACATATCACAATGGTGGGAGTGAGCTGGGAGCGTTCGGTAGGTAGGATCCCTTGCTTACTTCTCACCAAGGCCGACTCCATTATCCAGTCCACCCAGGTGTTCAGTTTAAATTTGTGTTTAGAGTATTTTCATTTTCTATCTAATCATTTCAGGCAATTGTCAGCGTTGTCTTCAGAGGTAATTGCCCTCTGAATTTCCCAGGCTTTCCTGGGCACATGCATTCAGATCTGCTCTCCCCCACCCCCACTGGGGCTGGAGTTGTTCATGTTTGCACGTTCATGTTTGCACGTCTCTCCACACTCCCCAGCCCCGGGCTCTACTTTACAAATCCATCCTGTTACGCGATGCTGAAGTTTCCATGTTTCACGTGAACTTCTGATCGCCATCATTTCCAGGAATGATGTTGTCCATTCAAAACATCTGTCTTCTTATCATTCTGTTCTGTGTTCCTTTCCTCTCAAGACAGAAAAAAATTTGTTTAGAGGTCTTCACCCTGATCTAAGATTTAAAAATCCCTTTTCCCCATCTTACCTTCGAATTCAGCAAGTTGACAATCGATGTTCTACCTCCATGTTTTGGCAGGAGAGGATAGTGATTAGTATTATGGTTCTGGACTCAAACTGATCTTCATTTGAACCTCGGGCCTGCCATGTAATAACTGCATGACCTTGAGCTAGCTGTATGAGCACTTGAACCCCCAGCTTCTCCATTTATATAATAGGGTTTTTTTCTACTTCACAGAGGTGTCATGAACATTAAATAACGCACACAAAGCACTTAGCAGGTTGTCTGAAATGTAGCGAGCACTCATTAATGGCAGGTATTACTCCTTTGGACTTTTATCTTAATAGTATTGATTTGCTGTGGAAGCCGAGTTCTTCCTTGTGGTGAAGTTATTTCTTGTTAACTTTCCTAGGCTCTGAAACAGACCTTTCCCCAAATTTCTTACCCTGCCACTGTCTTGGCATCAAAACAAAGTTCCAGGAAGTTAACGTAAAATCTCCCCAGGCTCTTGAGCTGCCAGAACATTCTATACTATTTCTCAGTAATTTCTTGCAGTGCCACATTCTTCTGCTAGTCTTGAGGTTCTTCCTGATCTCTGATTTCAGCTCCCTTTCCTGGGCTCCTGCCTATTTACTTATTCGTTCCTCAGGGAGGATAAGGGATAGCTGGCCTTTATCTTTTTTTTTTTTAATACAAATTTATTTTAATTGTTTTTCAGTACAGTTTTCTGTCTTTTACTCCCATCCCAGTCCACCCCCCTGCCCCGCCAGTGCTCCCCACCTCCCTCCCATTTCCACCCCCCTTAGTTTTTGTCCATGTGTCCTTTATACTTGTTCCTATAATCCCCTCCCTTTTTCCCTGAAATTCCCTCCTTTATCTTGAACTCTGTGATGATAGCTGAAAACTCTCCACCCCCTTTCTTCTCTTTTCCACACAAAGGAATCTTAATTGGTCTGGCCCTCCCTCCTCTCTTTCTGTTGTTCAATCACACTGATTTCAAAACTTTTTAGGATGTAATTTGAAAAGCCAGGCTTCAAAAAACATTGGCATCAAAATATTTAAAACTTACAAAACCAATAATTTACATACATAGCCTTTTATAAACTTTTCAAACAACTTCTGACAATCAGGACATGTCTTAGTATTAAAATAAAAATCAAAAAAAGGAAAGAAAAGAAAATACTTTCCCATTTGCTTGCTGACGTCTGCCACTCTACTTGAGAGCTTTATTCTGTCAGAATAAACCCCTGTAAGAACACAAACTCCCCACAAGAAGGTGCAAACATTCCGAGAAGGATAACACTTTTAGGCCGGGTTTTGCGAGCCATAATCCCTAGCATGCTAGTTCTATGGGACATTAGTAGATAATTTTATACTGGGGGGAAAAAGTTCTCTGATCAGTTCTCTGGCTGGGAAATGCTGGGTAATGTAAATATCTTTCTGAGGATGACAGGGTCCCGAGTGACCCGGTCCCTTCCTACCTCTCTGCTCTCACCTCCTTCTCCTCTAGTCCAGGTGCACCTGCCTTCTGTCTCTCAGAGCCCAGACGTGCAAAAGCCCACTGCGGCCTGAGCACCCATGCATCTGCTAGAGCCTCTGCCAGAAATGCTCCCCCAAGATCTTCATCTAGCTGGCTTCTTTTGATCATTAAGGTCTTGACTTAAATGTCACATACCCAGAGAGGGTTTTCCCTGATCATGCCATTTAAAATAGAGACCCCCACCCCCACCACATCACTCTTCATAACAATATTTAACAGTGTGACTCTGGGTATTATCTGCTCCCCCAATTAAAATAAATGGCTGTCCTATTCATTGCCACAGCTCTGGTGCAGAGAATAGTGCCTGGCACTGAAGAAACTCAATAAACATTTGAACGAGTGACAGGTACATTGGGATGTAACTAGTAAGGTAGTTATTTTGCAGCTGGCAAGGATTCCTGTGCCTTTCCAGCATTTCAGTGGCTCCTTATTGGAACGTCTCAGTTTTGTCTTCTTTCTGCGTCCCTCAAGGGCTGCAGTCAGAGCAGACCGGGGGAATGCTGGAGAGCTGGTTTTAGCCACTTGCTATCTTCTGGAGAGAAAATACTGAAATGGCCGTGAAAATGTCTTTCCGGACTTTTTGGCTGCTCTTGTCTGGGTGGCAGACAGATGAACTGGGAAATAAGGGCATGGTGGTGGGGAGGAAGTGAGAAAGCTACCATCTCGAGAAATTAAAATAAGATTTCATCCTGGTCTTGGATGAACCATAAGCAGGTTCAGTACTTTGCTTGAAAACATGGTTTTGCTAAATATTGCTAAATTGGCTTAATAGTTCAGAGGGGAGAAAATGATCTTTATGGAAATGAGGCCCCACTTAGACTGTGTACTAGCTGCAGAAGTATTATGATCAAGCTTAAAACCCAGGTAGCATAAAAAAAAATTTCTGGAAGGAGTTGTAAGAAATTGCCCACAGTGGCAGCCTTTGGAAAGAGGAACTCAGGGTGGGTGAGGCACGTGCGGAGAAAGGTCTTTCCGGTTTCATCTTTCTGCTCAGCATTGTTTGTTACCACATATACGTATTGCATTTGTTATTGTTTCAATGTCAGTGCATCGCAGGGATGCATTTCCTTCACTGAATCGCCTCTCTCCGTGCTGGCACCTGGGTCTGGGATAGAAAGAAGAGGAAACTGGAAACACGCAAGAAGAACTGACTTGGGAGCCCTGCGGGAGGAACTGGGGTCTGGCCACTCCACTGGGTTTGGAGCTACTTGCTTCAAGTGAGGTGTGTGGCAAGCCACATCTTATTGTCTTATTGCTAAAGAAACAGAAGGATCATCGCCTACTCCTCAGCTGGTGGGGCGCATGCAGGAAATCTGACACCCTATTGTTGAAATGTATGATTCCCCAAATAGAAAAGGATTGGATTTCTCCCCTTCCCTTTAAAATCTTGGTGCTAAACTCAGAGACCTCACTGTGTTCCTATCTGTCTGAAACTGGAAAAATTCCCAGACCGCCCAGGCTTTGTCCTTTGTGACCTGTCCTCTAGGACATTCTTGTGAGAGAATGACCGCTGGACTTACACCATTTAGGACAAACTTCTTGGATGGACGGAGAATGTACTTCGGTAGGAAACAAAGATATAAAACATCAGTTCTTGCCTCCTGGGAGCAGTAAACACACACTGAGTCCAAAACTTTTCCACGTCAAGTTGGAAGAAAAAGGAAGGGCCCGGTGGGGTAGGGGGGCGGGGTGGCAGGGGGAGGGGATGGCGGTGGTAGTAGGGAGGAGGTGGAGCAAGCTTCTTTAAAAATCCTCAACATCTTTGAAGAAATGTGATCCTTCAAACCAGGTGACCTTTCCAGTGCTTGTCATTACATCCTTATAGCCTCTCCCCGACCCTTCTCCCTCCTTCCTGACTTCCAACAAATGTTTCCTGACCACCTACTAAGGGGTATGCATTGGTACAATAAAAGCTACAAAGATGAGTAGGACATGGTTTCTATTCTCAAACTGGCCAAAGTGGGAAGAGGTCAAACGGCGTGTCGGTGAAGTGCTGGGGGAGCCGTTCATTCGGAGCGAAGGGAGCAGGAGGGCTTTGCAGCAGTGGTAACCCACGAGCTAAGGAGGGAAGCTGTGGGGAGCAGAATCCGAAGATGGACCCACGACCCGCACCCCTGATCTAATCCTATGATTATAGGGCAACAAAAGAGTCCATGCAGGCCTAAGCCAGTCAGGGAGCCCTTTCAAAGCAGGGGCTTTTCTCCAGCTGGTGGCAGGAGGCTAGGTCAGAGAGAAGGGCTTGATGTGCCATCGCTGCTTTGCCGATGGAGGGACCACATAAGAAGGTGTTGGGGGTGGATTTAGGGAGCGGAGACAGACCCCCGGCTGACAGCCAGCGGGAAACAAGGACCTCGGTCCCACAGCCACAAGACAATGGAGTCCGTCAATAGCGTGAATGAGCCTGGAAGCCGATTCCTCCCGGAGCCTCCAGATGAGAGCTCGCCCTGGCTGACATCTTGATTTTGGCCTTGTGAGACCCTAAACCGAGAGCCCAGGGAGCCCACCTGGACTTCTGACTCACAGAACTGTGAGATCGTAAGCAGATGTTACTTTAACCCATGGTGTATGTGACACTACACAGCGATGGAAAGTGACACACAGTGGTGTTCCCACTCAGAGGGCAAAGCACGCACACAGTGATGTGCTCCGGGACCCTGGGAAGAGCGCACCGCTGAGAGACCCGGGGTGCGGGAGCGCGAGGGGGCGGGATGAGAGGTCTACAGAGGTAAGTGCGAGCCAGACTGGGGAAGTCGCTGAGTTTCCTGCATGTCGGGGGTTGGGGTTTTCTCTCGAACGCCACGTTCTAACTCCCCTTTCCCCTTAGCAGGGATGTCACCATCTGCCCAGCATGGAAATACAACACTTCTCCTATGTGATGAATGTCTGGAATGTTCACACCATTGTTCATGCTTCTGTCTTTCTTTGTTTAATATCCACCTGTATCATTTCTGCTCTTCACTCTCGGCTCTCATCCCCTTCAGGCAGCAGGATGCCCAGGAGCCCTGCCAGGTGATGGCAGGAAGAAGACATAGCTATGTGGCCATCGCCTTGACAATGTCCTTCTGTCTGAGTCAACAGCGTCCTCCACCAGGCCTTAAGGAAGGGACTGGCTGACGGTGAGAAGGAGCAGAATCAACTCCCCAAACGGAAGAAACAGAGTGGACCAGACCGGGCATCTCATTTAGGCAGTAACACTAGAAGTATGGGCAGCGAGGCCCTGAGCATTGGCCCCGGATCCTATTAGTCAGAAAAGTGCCATCTATTTGGGCAATGAAGGAGGTGAGATGGCCCTAGCAGGAAGTACAACGTACCCTAAATGATTCAAATGAAGAGACTTTGAAGAAAGGTCGATGGACAGATGTGTGGGCAGGGTAAAGGGGGGAAAATGGAGTGTGGGAACGAAAGTAAATCTTTCTGCCCTGGCTGGTGTGGCTCAGTGGACTGAGTGTGGGCCTGCAAACCAAGGGCTCGAGGTTTGATTCCCAGTCAGGACACATACTGGGTTCCAGGCCAGGTCCCCAGCAGGGGGCATGTGAAAGGCAACCACATATTGATGTTTCTCTTCCTCTCTCTCCTTCCCTTCCCCTCTCTCTAAAAATGAATAAATAAATGAATAAACTCTTGAAAGAGAGAAAGAAAGAAAGAAAGAAAAGAAAGAAAATCTTTCCCACTTCTACCTCAATGGCCTGAGGGATAAGGGAAAAATAGTAACCAGAGCCCAATGAGAGCTGGAACCATGGAGCATGGGCCACCTTGAAGGAACCTCAGTCATGGAGGCATGGACCTATTACCATAGGACTACTCTGAAGCAAGGAAGTGTGGGGAGAAATACCCAGGCTCTCTCTCCTGTCACCCTCTGAGCCCCTGAAAGTGCCTTTCATGGTTGGACCCAGTTGGAAGCCAAATGACAAGGGGGCCTAGGGAGATGTAGTCAATAGGGGTCAGCCTCTGAGAGAGGACCTGGTACGCTGCCCATACTTCTAATGTTACTGCCTAAATGAGACACGCCAGGAAGGAGTGAGGACCAGGGAATGAGCAGTGTATGAGGGAACCAAGAGGCGCATTGGCCCTGCCATGATGTCGACTTTGCCGTGACCTGGGTCATGTACGGGCTCAACCATGAAGGCTCTTAACCCTGGGACCCTCCCTGTAGCTATCTCCTTGCTGGTGGGGCCCAGAGGAGGGGTGATCTGAAAGGGGGGAAGATGCCTGGGACAGCAAAGCTCACATCTTGGCCCTCCAGTTCCGGGACCCTCTGTGACTGCAGTCACCTCCCATGACAGGAGAGGGTTTGGGGGAAAAAACACAGGGAATATCGTATGTCATTGTGGGACCTTCTAGCCTGAGGACAATAGGGGCTTCCCAGAGATCACAGCCTGAACTATTCAGGGTCTCCATACTCAGAGCGGTGGGAAACCATCCTTGGAGTTGTGGGCTGACTGACCATTTCTGCCAGGGCTACAAGGCTGTGTTTTGGATGGAGAGGGGTAGCAAAGAGATTGCACAGGGGAAGGATGTGGTCAAGTCCTCCTTTAAGAGCACAGCTTGTTATCTTTTGGGTCAAGAAAATTATAGGGGCTTGATAAATTTACCAGAACAGCAAGAATCACACTGTTTTATTCCACTTTAAATAAGGACATTTTCCCAAAAAAAAAAATCTCTCTCTGAGTCTTAGAATGATCCTAGGAAATTTTCTGACCAACCAGAGACTTAAAAATTAATTCTGGTGAAGAGCCACCGTCAGTGCTATGGGACAGATGGAGACCTTGAATGACCTAGACCCCACTGCATGCGCCACCGGGCTTCCCTGCCCAGTTTGGACAGCCCCCTGCTCCCTCTCGATGACTGGCTTAGGTATTATCTCTCACCTCTGGGCTAACCCACAGGTGGCCCAGGCCCTGGGCTCAGCCGGGCAGGCTTTTGAAGCCCTGTGGGACTTTAAGGACCAGGTCAGTGACTGTGAGCTAAGGTAAGGCAGACAGAAACCCCACGTAGAGGGCCAGGGAAGGCACTAGGCACAAGAGAGTACTGACCCTTGGGCTGAGTGCAGTGTCCCCTCCCTGAAGATGATTCTGTGTGGCCTGGCCCATGGGCTCTGGGTCTGGACACTAGGCCCTCTCCCTCAACCTCAAGCAGCTGGTCAGGGCAGTCCTTCCCAGGAACACAGGCTGTTGACTCCACTCCATGGCCTAAATTCCCTCTCGAGCCCAGAGAAAGCCCCCACAGCAAAGGTCTGGTCCCAAACTTGCACAATCAGGCCCTCTTCCTTGGGTCCGCAGACACAGGAAGACCAGGCCAAGATGGGGGTGGGAGGTCCAGGTCAGCGTGGCCCAGAGGGAGGGTAGAAGCTGAGTCCAGGACCACACTGCCCTGTGGTATCTGCAGCCTGCCTGAGAACACAGGCAAGATGCACACAGGGGCGTCACATCCCCTGCTGCCCGGGCCCTCCACGGCTCCCCAGGGACTCCTGGGGCCCAGGAGCTTGGCATGAAGCCTTCATCCAGACTTTATGTACATTGAGCACAGACCAGAAAGATGGGTGGGGCTGGGGGGTGGGGGCTGGGCAGGGGTAGCAGCCATCATCAGATCCTCCCTGGTTCGATGTGAGGGCCAGACAGGCCTTAAAGTTTATTAGCTTCACTATGAGCAAGAGAAACTCACTGTAGGCAAGCAACCCAACACTGGGGATCTCTGGGTACCATCAGTACCTCCATCCACACCCTAACCCCCAACTCCTTGCCCCAAGGCCCCCTGGGGCAGAGTCTGCCTTCTGGAGGCACCAGGTGCAAGAGTGCTCTCCCTATCAGTAAGCCAGCTTTCAATCTCCTAACCTCACGTTGTGAGGTTCAACACCCCTCCCTACACCCCCCTCCTGCCCCATGACACACACACACCCCAGCACAATTACATACCTCACCTGCCACGGTAGTAATCGGTAATCGCTCCAATTACTCTAACTGCCGGGTGCTGGGGAGGAAGGGACCCACCCACACACCCTCTGCTGAGGTACTTTCTCCCAGAGCTCTGGGCAGTCCTGACACCCTGGTGCTCTCCGGGAACTCGGTGTGCCCACTGCTCCCCACAACCCACCTCCCCACTGCCACCAGAGGACATAGGACCCAAAACAAGTCAAGGGGGGCAGAGAGCACTGCCCCATCTCCAAGATGCTCCAGAAAAATGGCGAGGCCATCTCAGCCGAGCAAGTGGGCGACACAGGTGTACCTGCACAGAATACATGGAAAAGACCTGGCTTTGCGCTGAGCTGCCTGCAGAACACCTGAGATCCAGGGTGACCAAGGATCCAAAATTTAGACACGTGCCACTCCAGGCGGTGGGCTGCTGCCCCAGCCTAGTGTTTCTGCTACCCTGTGCCCAGAACCGAGAATGCTGACCTTATCTAGCGCCGCCATCCGGGTCAGTCCTGACCAGCTGATGCTAGGTGGCTTGTTCATATCTGGGTGCGCTTAGGACAAACCAGAGTAAGGGAGGAAGTTACCAAACTGTTACCTGATCCTGCTGTAGCAATGGGGGGCCAGAGAGCTTGCTTGGGATCAGCACGTGAAGCAGCTTTGGTCTCTTAGCTGAAGTAGCAGCAGGTGTTGCACAGATGCGCCCACTCCCACAGTCTTGCCTTTACCCTATCCTTGAGTACTGAAAACTACGGTGATTGGCCAGAGGGAACTGTTTAGAAATCGCTTCAGTGTACCATTTGGGTCACTGATTTGTGTGAGCTTATATTTTTGTTCCTAAGCATAAATTATAGTTCCTGAGAAACCTCTTGTTACTAAGGACACCTGGCCCCCTCCACTATTTCCCACCAATAGGCAGTCTTTTTTCCAGCAATGGAAGCCACCGCTGACTCCCCCGCCAGTAGGGTCTCTGATGAGCTGGTCTTCAGATCCTGACAGTTCAGCGAAGGCTGAATGGCAGTGGTGGCCCTTCGTCACTCCCACCCCCAGGCTCTGTCACCCCTGCCTCCCTGGGTCCCTGTCCTTCACCTGGTACCTAGTCAGGCTCTAAGAGAGTCCCCTCTTGCCGGGATGAAAGGTACTATGGCATCGTGCAAAGATCAGGTTCTCTTTTGCTCTTGGGGACTCCCTTGACTTGCCCACGTCACATCCCTGGCAGAATCCCCATGAGCTTTTGCACATCAGGACTCTTGCCTCCTGCCTTTCAAGGGCTTTCTCCAGACCACAGACACTCACCGAGCCTCCAGTTTCCAACCCCTAAGCCACTAGGATGTGATTTTCAGAAATGATGCCTTCTCCCCACTCAAGTTCAGCTTCACCTTTGGAGGTCTGACCTCTGGTTGGATGGAGAGATAGCCTGGACACTGCAATCCCAGCCCTGGGTGGGCAGGAAACACGGGCCTCACAACCAAATGAATATGGGTGCTTCATAAATCCACCAGTACCGTGCGGTCACTGTGCACACTGTCACCCCCAAACACAAATAGTTGCTTTGCTAACGTCAGTAAAAGCAGAGACACTCGCCAATGGGGCTCATCTGAGCAAGATTCTTCCTAGCCTATTAATACTGGAGCCAGCAGAGGAATCTGCGGGCACGTGTGTGTGCATGCCTCTGTGTGCAAGGAGGGAGGATTGCAGAGGGAACTGTGAGAAACCACCTCAACACAGGAAGAGAAAGACAGAGGAAGATCCAGGTGGACAAAGCCCGGGAGAGCTGGGGCTTTGGCTGAGACTGGCAGGTGCCAGTGGAGCTCACTGTGCTGCACCAAGTCGGCCCCTTTGTACATCCTCCCACGTGCTGCACGGTGTGGGCACCCAATCAAACACCTCCCTGCGGGTTGTTTGGGCCAAGCAGCAGGGGACGGAGGAGAGATCCAGGGCTAATAGATGCAGGTGGCCGTGAAGACAGCTGCACCTTCAATGGAAGATAAAGGTAAAATAAATGCAGGATAAAGTAACTTCCAGAACTAGGGCCGGGAGGATTCTGAGAAAACAATTCACATTCATTTTCCTGGGGGCGGCCGTGTCCACCTCAACTGCTCTGGGTACCTCCGGCTTAAAACCCAGGGATGCTAACGAAGTAAATGTGCATCACGACAATGACTAGCACAGCTCTGCTACCGCACAGAGACTCTCAGATGGACTTTTAAAAGTCAGCTTATACTTTTTCATGATTCAGAATCACAAAAATGTGGAAAGTAAAAGGATATAAAAAGAGAGTTTCTGCAGCACCATTAATGTCAGACCAAATAGACTATAAAGCAAGAAGAAAATGCAAGCCTTACAGGGATAAAGAGGGTCATTACTCAAAGATGTTATACCAAGAAGATATAGCAATAACTAAATATGCATGCATTTAGCAACATAGTCTTGAAATACATAAAGCAAAAATCGACAAAATTACAAAGAGCAATCAACCAATCCTCTATTAGAGGGGGGATTTTCTTGAAATTGTTCAGCAGCTTCATTTGTAAGAGCTAAAGAAGGAAGACGACCTAACGTCTATCAATACGTGGATGAGTAAACAAACTGTGGTAAATGCGCGCGGGGACTACCAGCCGACAATGAACAGGAATGAACTGCGGAGCCACGCACGTTTCGACTTGGCAGAGTGAAAGAAGTCAGGTTTTCAAAAAGCGTACATGACATCGGATTCCATTCCTAATATTCTACAACACGCACATGAATTCAGAGTCGCAGAAAGTAGCGCAGCGGTGGCCTGGGGGTGGAATGGGGGACAGGGACACGCAGGGTGAGAATGAGGCACAGGCAAGCTTTTGGGGGTGGCGGGTGTATTCATTACCTTAATTGCACCGATGGCTTCACACATATATTTCAAAACCTATCAAATTGTGCACTATAAATAGGTGTCATCTGTTGTATGTCAAGTACACCACAATAAAGCGGTTTGAGGAAAAACAAACATTGTGTCGCGTTTTCATAAAAATGAAGAGACACCTCGGGCCCCCTGCCGTGAGAGCGGGCGCATCGAGTGCCCCCTTCTCCGCAGCGCTCGCCGCTTCCGGGACAGGGGCCAGGGTGACGTTTGATTACTAGGCACTACGGACCCTGGGAGTAGAGTCTACCTTGGTCTTCGCCCAGCATGATGCCCTAGAGTGGGAGATTGCCTTATCTTCTCCAGAAACTCAAACCTTAAGGAGTCAAAAGTGAAAAGGAGCGTAAGTCATTTCAATAGAACTCACCGTTGCGGATCGATGTGAAGGGCATATATAAAAGCTTGCACCCAGACACTAGCAAATGCGTATTCTTTTCAAGAACATGTGATACAATACATACAAAAGTAAACCATAAAACAAGTCTCAAAAAAAGACCAAAAATATTTGTATAGGTTCTGTGACCACATGAAGGAAAATAAAAATTTAACTTCAAAAAGATAAATAAAATTTTATTTGGTAAACTTTAAGTGCGCTCATAAATAATTTACAGGTTAAAAAAAATAATTAGCCCTGGCTGGCGTAGCTCAGTGGATTGAGCGCAGGCCTGCAAACCAAAGCATCACCAGTTCAATTCCCAGTCAGGGCACATGCCTGGGTTGTGGGCCAGTTCCCCAGAAGGGGATGTGTGAGAGGCAACCATAAATTGATGTTTCATTCCCTCTCTTTCTCCTTCCCTTCCCCTCTCTCTAAAAATAAATAAATTGAATCTTTTAAAAAAAGAAAAATAATTACCATTATGAAATTTATAACCAAATAATGAAGTACATATGAAAATTTGTAGACATAGTGAAAGCAGTGTTTATCAGGAGATGTATAATTTAAAATCTATTGATTAGAAAATAAATTTGGACTTCTGGCCAAGATGAAGGCATAGGTAGGTATGCTTCATTTTCTCGCACAACCAAAAGAAGGAAAGCAACCAATTTAAAAACAAAAAACAACCTGAACTGACAGAAAATCACACTGTGTGGAAGTCCAAAAACCAAGGAGTTAAAGAAGAAACATTCATTCAGAACGGTAGGAGGGGCAGAGTCGGGCAGCTGGGCCAAGAGGACTCGTGGCAAGGCAGTGGCTGGCAGACAGGGCGGGTGAGGTGGAGGCTGGTGGAGTGGGTGGTCCACATTAGTGTGGGAGGAACAACTGGGGAGCAAGACAGACCATGCAACCCAGGGTTCCAGTGCAGGAAACTAAAGCCTGAAAGCCTCTGGCTATAAAAACCTTTGGGTTTGCAGCAGTGAGAGAAACTCCCTGTCTCACAAGAGAGTCCATTGGAGGGACCCATGGGGTCCTAGAATGTACACAAGCCCACCCACCTGAGAATCAGCACCCAAAAGAGGCACAATTTGCTTGTGGGTAGCAGGGGTGGGCAGTGACTGAAAGCAGGGTGAGAGCTGAGCAAGGGGCACTGCTCCCTCTCTGACTCCTCCCCCACATACAGCTGTGCAGTGCGGCAGTGCGGCACAGTGGGTTGCCCCATGCTGGCAAATTCCCAAGGCTCTGCCTATTACAACGTAACAGGTACACCAAAACAAAGAAATATGGCCCAAATGAAAAAAAGAGATCAAAACTCCAGAAAAAAAGAACTAAGCAATGTGAATACAGCCAACCAACCTACCAGGTGTGGAGTTCAAAAAACTGGTAATCAGGATGATCCCCGAAATAATTGAGTATGGCCACAAAATAAAGGAAGAAATGAAGGCTATAGAAAGTGAAATAAAGAAAAATATACAAGGAACCAGCAGTGAAGGGAAGGAAACCGGGACTCAAATAAATTATTTGGAGCAAAAGGAAGAACTCTATCTAACAGAATGAAGATCCAACCAGAACAGAATAAAGAAACAAGAATTCAAAAAAAAATGAGGAGAGGCTGAGGAATCTCTGGGACAACTTTAAATGCTCCAACATCCAAATCATAGGGGTGCCAGAAGGAGAAGAGAAAGAGCAAGAAATTGAAAACTTATTCAAACAAATACTGAAGGAAAACTTCCCCAATCTGGCAAAGGAAATAGACTTCCAGGAAGTCCAGGAAGCTCAGAGAGTCCCAAAGAAATTGGATCCAAGAAGAAACATACCAAGGTGCATCATAATTAAGTTACCCAAGATTAAAGATAAGGAGAGAACCTTAAAAGCAGTAAGAGAAAAGGAGACAGTTACCTACAAAGGAGTGCCCATTAGACTATCAGCTGATTTCTCAAAAGAAACTTTGCAGGCAAGAAGGGGCTAGAAAGAAGTATTCAAAGACATGAAAGGCAAGAACCTACATCCAAGACTGCTCTCTCCAGCAAAGCTTTCATCTAGAATGGAAGGGCAGATAAAGTGCTTCCCAGATAAGGTCAAGTTAAAGGAGTTCATAGTCACCAAACCCTTATTTATATAAATTGTTGAAGAGATTAATCTAAGAAAAAGAAGATCAAAAACTATGAACAGTAAAATGACAGCAAACTCACAATTATTAACAACCACACCTAAAACAAAAACAAACTAAGCAAACAACTAGAACAGGAACAGAGTCACAGAAATGGAGGTCACATGGAGGGTTATCAGTGGGGAAGGGGATGGGGAAGAGAGTGGGGAAAGATATAGAGAAGAAGAAACATAATTGGCAGGTACAACATAGACAGGGGGAGGTTAAGAATAGTACAGGAAATGGAGAAGCCAAAAAACTTATAAGTACAACCCACAGACATGAACTAAGGTGGGGGAATGCTGGAGGGAATGGGGTGCACACTGGAAGGGGGGGAAGGGGGAAAAATGGGACAACTGTAACAGCATAATCAATAAACTATACTTAAAAAAAGAAAATAACATTGAATGTTAATGAGCCACATATTCATTTAAAAAATCAAGAGGATATTCAAAGAAAGTAAAACAAATATAAAAAACAAACAAATAAATAAATAAAATTTGATGGATCAGAAAACAAACTGGTTTCCTGATTCAAACAAACTCAAAAGCTGATTTTTCAGATTACTAACCTGACAAGCACAAAAAGAAAATTAAAATAGCAAGGTTCATCTAGGAAGAAGGAAGAGAGAACGAGGTGGCAGAAGCAGCTCGCTGGCAGCTAGAGGCCGTGGAACACGATAGGGGCCTCAGAGAACATCTCGTCCTTAGATGGGACCCGTCTCTCCCCCTCTCCCCCGCTGGCCACAGAGTGCCCCTAATTTATCTCTGTGTCTTCAAAGGCTGGGATCCTGGTACATAACAGATACTCAGTGGATGTGTTATATGGAATCGAATCCCTTTCCTGGGTGGGCAGTCTCTGGGCTCCAATATTGGAGCCAGCAGACTCTGTGAACAGAGTTCTCAACAGAGTGTCCACACATCACTATTTGTTCCTAATGTTAAGTAAAGCACTGAAGTTTAGGAATGCCATACTTTAAAAAATAATAATCCGAGCAAATCAAGATTATCCTTGTAATAATATTCTTCTCCCCTATTCGGATGAGATTGGCCTGAACAAGAGAGAAAAGGGTAGAGCCACAGCTGGGCCTGGGGCCAGGGTGGGAGCTGGTGTTCGTTGCCCGACACTCGGGAAAGACTGTGTCCCACACGGAGAGTCCTCTGCCAAGGCTGTCCTGGGGGAAGCAGACTGAGAACCCCTGGTTGATAATGACAGCTGTGCCTAAGTTTCCATGTGGCCAAGAAACCCAGACCTGCCAGAGTCTCACGTCAGCCTGGGAAATCAAAGGAGCTTCCCTCAGCTCTCACAGACACCCCAGTGGGTCAGGAGCAAGCTCAGGAACACAGCAAGGTTGGAATGTTTCTGCCTGGAAATGGAAAAGGGCAAGGCAGACAGATGCAGGTCACCGAGGTCTAGGATTTCAGAGGTAGCAGAGAAGCCTCCTAACCACTTCCAAAAATGCCGCCCCTTCCAGGCATTGCAGCCTTAACGATTCCTTTGTGGTTCTAACCCTCATCTTGGCTTTGTCCTCCAAGGAGCGGTCACCCCTAAGCCTTATCAGCCATTGCCAACTCCATGAATCTGAGTATCAGGCACTTTCCTGACCTGAGGTTTGATGGGGGTGGGTTGGGTGGAGTGAGCTGAGGGCAGGAGGGCAGGAGGGCATGAGGGCGTGAGGGTACATGCTGCCTGGGGGGAAGAGAGGGAGGAAAAATTGCTCAGTGCTGAGTTCTGCCCAGGGCCAGCCCACAAGCGGGGAGGAGGAGGAGGAACAGCTTCCAGAGCCCTAGTGCAGCTGGAAGTCATGCGGCCTCCCTGGGTCACGGCCTCAGCACAAGCTGACCTGCAATCAGAGGGCGGAGAGACACACGGAGCAACTGGCTCTGCAAATAACAGCTTCCCGTGAGCGCTCTGAGCACCGGATGCGAGGATGCTCGATTATCATCACTCCATCAGTCCACCTACCCAAGAGTCTTTGAAGGTGAAGCCCGGCAGCCCCGAAACAGTAACAAGCACTGCCAGGCACTCTGTGATATAGGGAGGGCTATCTCCTACAGTCTCACAACATCCTTTGGGAGTGTGCGTTTATGACTGTTGTTACTTCGCAAAAAGAGGAAACCGGGTCTCAGCAAAGAGAAGACGGGATGGACAGACCTGGACTTCTCAGTCCAGACCCAGTATATTTCATGCCTTTTTTTCTTCAAGTGTGGTCCCCGGCAGCTTTGGCCGACCTGGGAGCTTGTTAGAAATAAAGAATCTCAGACAGACACCTAGTGAGTCAGAATCTGCATTTTAACAAGATCCCCAGGCAACTCACATTTAATAGGCACATTAAAATTTGAGAAGCACTGTTTCCCCTCTTCATAACACCTGATGATCTACTTGAGTTGCACAGTCGTGTGTGTGTGTGTGTGGGTGGGGTCTCAGTGTTTCAGAGCCGGAAGGGACTCCTCAAAAGCACCTGGACCCGATTCATCACGATGCAGATGATGACGCCCACCGATTTTCAAAGCAGGTCTTTAGCAGAACTGAGGCAAAAACGCACATCTCTCTTTGGTCGCAGAAGCCTTCATTACGCCTGCCCTCTTCCTACTTCTTTTCTTTAGGTTCATATTTACTGCTATTTATTCGGGGGTCTGTTTTAAAAGCAGCCTTTCTTTGCCAGGTATGAGCAGTTTAGGCTAATCGTTAACTTCACTGCATTTCCTGAGCACATATTAATAGGGAAGGAAAACAATAATA
The DNA here is from genome assembly GCA_004027735.1 of Carollia perspicillata. Classification (NCBI taxonomy): domain Eukaryota; kingdom Metazoa; phylum Chordata; class Mammalia; order Chiroptera; family Phyllostomidae; genus Carollia; species Carollia perspicillata. The sequence continues at coordinate 32,367 of PVKM010011528.1, forward strand.
AGAACAGAAGCAATCAGGGCCTTTGTTCATCGTGTCCTACTTTTTCGGTGTTTTATGCCCATGGTTCAGTCACATGATAGGCAGCTGTAGAAAACCAGCCTCGTAGGAAAGATTGGTCCTAGATAATCTGGGACAACCATTGAGTTGGTTACAAATACATATTAGAGATAATAATATGTGGAGGGATGGACTTAATAATCAGGTGTGGGGAGGTATCTATGGATGCAAGGATGTGGGCCGCCCTAAAACTGGCTCTGTCCAGCGTAAGTGCGGGACTTCGGCAATTTTCTGGTTAATTTGCTAACTCTAGATGGCCAAACCAATAATTCAGGCCAGCGGTGGATTTTCTGAACCTAAATATTCTGGTTTGGCTGTCTGCACTTCTAAAGTTAACCTGATACTTGCCAAATCACTGCCTCATTCTCATTCTATAAAGGGGAAAGAAATGCTCGTGTGAGTGTGAATACATATGTATTTTAACGTGTGCACTTCCATGTAATTCAGCTTGGGTCATTGTGCTCAGCTTGGGTCAAAGGAGACAATGTGAACTCCAAACTCATCCCACAGGTCTCTCCCAGCACCTCCAGAAATGTTTGGGGTGGGAATGGGGTTGAGCGTGTGTTTCTCTTCCGTCGCCTTCCCAG